>CM023454.1:9172982-9424040 GCA_013339765.2 Haemaphysalis longicornis
GCCAGCGCCACTCGGCCTGCACTCGGGGTGAGGGGACCTTCTTTTTAACTACCCCCCGGGGCCGTGACTCGAGTGTCTACGACATGTCGAGAGTGGTCGACCAGCGTTGAACCTCTTAAGCTCCCTTGGCACCAAGACTTCCAGAACAAAGGCCCTCGCTCTAAGCATGTAGCGAATCAGAAAATGGGAAATGAGGGGCTCCGTGAAATAAGACAGAAAATAAGGGTTGGCAGTAAAGAAACCTCAACGGGAAAGCAAAGGGGAGGTTGTGGTGGTCATAGAAATAGATGAAGAATTTTTTGAGTCAGAAAGAAATTGGTGAAACAATTCCCGCCGGGTGGGATCCGACCCACGACCTCCAGAATACCGGTCTGGTGCGATAACCACTACGCGACCGGCGGGGCTGTTTCCCCAGCACTTTTTCGGGTTTTTTTCTTAAGGTATTTATTTGTATTTTTGTTTCCTGCACTTGGGGGTGGTAGCCAGCGCCACTCGGTGTACTCGGGGTGAAGGGGACCTCTTTTTAAACCCGGGCCGTGACTCGAGTGTCTACGACATGTCGAGAGTGGTCGACCAGCGTTGAAAACCTCTTAAGCTCCCTTTGGCACCAAGACTGCCAGAACAGAGAGGCCCTCGCTAAGCATGTAGCGAATCAGAAAATGGAAATGAGGGGCTTCCTGAAATAAGACAGAAAAATAAGGGTTGGCAGTAAAAGAAAACCTCGGAAAGCAAGGGGAGGTTGTGGTGGGTCATGAAAAGATGAAGAATTTTTTTTGAGTCGAAAATAAAGTGGTAAAAAATGCCCGCCGTGTGGGATCCGAACCCATGACCTCCAGAATACCGGTCTGGTGCGATAACCCACTACGCTACGGCGGGGCTGTTTCCCCAGCACTTTCTCGGGTATTTATGTTAAGGTATTTTTTGTTTGCACTTGGGGTGGTAGCCAGCGCCACTCGGACTACTCGGGGTGAAGGGGACCTTCTTTTAACCCCGGGCCGTGACTCGAGTGTCTACGACATGTCGAGAGTGGTCGACCACGTTGAACCCTCTTAAGCTCCCTTTGGCACAAGACTGCCAGAAACAGAGGCCCTCGCTAACATGTAGCGAATCAGAAAATGGGAAATGAGGGGCTCCGTGAATAAGACAGAAATAAGGGTTGGCAGTAAAGAAAACCCTCGGAAAAGCGAAGGGGAGGTTGTGGTGGGTCATAGAAATAGATGAAGAATTTTTGAGTCGAAAGAAAGTGGTGAAAAAATTCCCCCGGGTGGGATCCATGAACCCACGACCTCCAGATACCGGTCTGGTGCGATAACCACTACGCTACCGGCGGGGCTGTTTTCCCAGCACTTTCTCGGGTATGTATGTTAAGGTATTTGTTTCCTGCACTTGGGGGTGGTAGCCAGCTACTCGGACTACTCGGGGTGAAGGGGACCTTCTTTTTAACCCCGGGCCGTGACTCGAGTGTCTACGACATGTCGAGAGTGGTCGACCGCGTTGAACCCTCTTAAGCTCCCTTTGGCACCAAGACTGCCAGAACAGAGGCCCTCGCTAAGCATGTAGCGAATCAGAAAATGGGAAATGAGGGGCTCCGTGAAATAAGACAGAAAATAATAAGGGTTGGCAGTAAAGAAACCTCGGAAAGCGAAGGGGAGGTTGTGGTGGGTCATAGAAATAGATGAAGAATTTTTTGAGTCGAAAGAAAGTGGTGAAAAATTTTTTCACCACTTTCTTTTCTTTCATTTCCCATATATATATATATATATATATATATATATATATATGAGGAGACGATAGCGTTTGTTCAGTTTTGATTATTTAATACCCAACAATTTCGAAAGGAGGATCTTTCTTCTTCCGGGGTTGTCTTGGAATAGACAGCAAAAAACTTATACACACTTTGGATCCGAATCCGAGGGCTTCCCTTTCTCCTCACCATCGCCAATGAGAACTCTCGGGGCGAGTAAAAGAGCGCGAGAGTAACAAAAACATGTCGTAACTATACTACAGAAGGTGGGAAAAAGGACGAAAAGAGTTAGGGAGAGAGGAAAGTTGCGGCATTGATAGACCGAAAACAGACGCATAAATTTCAACCAATGTTCGTCTACATAACAAAACGGTGTGCTTAGTTTGGGTGCGAAGAGAGAGAGATATATAGAGAGAAAGATACATAACATTTGAAGAGTCGAAGCTCGAAAGCCTGAACTAAAAGGCTCTGGATGGCAGAGAAGCATGCCAACCTCTGCCTACTGGTGATCAATGGTAAAAAAGAACAAAAGAAGCATTTGTTAATGTCAGTTTGAGACCCTAGTTAGACAGAGACAAGTGCCACATGGCCCGCAGGTGGCCGAAGGAAGCTTATCGGGAAACAAAACATTAGTGGACAGCCTTGAAAAAAAGGGTCAGTGAGTCCCCAGTGCGTGGAGGCCCGTACGGGTCCGTCTGAGTGAAATGGTCCGGACGGACCCGTACGAGTCTCCGCGCACTGAGGACTCACTGACCATTTTGTTCTTTTTTACGCTCTTATATATATATATATATATATATATCTATATATCTAGATATAATATATATATATATATATATATTATATATATATAATATATATTATATAGTGAAAAATTTATTTATTGGCGAAGGTCTTCCTGCAGTCAAGAGGTTAGGAATCGCGGATGTGGGAAGCAGCTACGAGCATACCGAAGCAGTCCGGGCGAACCCCGTACCTCAAGACGATGGCGATGAGGATTCCAGACTGTCTCGATGCTGATGATGACGCTGCTCACACTGGTCAACATTACCCATTCTGCGTAATGACGGCTGTGACGCTTTTGGGAGCATAGCTAATGTTCTTTACTACAATCAGCCCCTGCAGAAGAGGATAGCCATCCTGGGGAGTCAAGGTGGTGCCACCAAGAGCGCGTCATAATGATGTTTCAGACGAGCAACATGCGCTCTGTCACGTCGATGGCGTCGATGACCCTGGAAGGCGTTAGCGGCTCGAAGATGTAGTTGACAGGGGAAGTGCGTTCAACACTCGGTACGCCCCCTGTTATTTTGACAGGAATTTCGAGCAATGGCCAGGAGTCCTGGTTTGTACCCAGAGCTACACCAGAGAACCGGAAACGAAGTTGGCTGCGGGCTCGCCAGCAGTGATGGACTTTTGTCGCTAATTATCTTCAGTGGTGAAAGAGCGGGTAAGCTGGTAACATTCTGCTGCGTGTTTGGCAGCCTCAGAAATCGGCGTGCACTCAGATACATCAGGACGGTAGAGAGGGATGGTGTCCAGCATGCACGATGTCTCGTGCCCATATAGGGGAAAACACAGAAAAAACCGTCGTGGCTTGGATGGCGTTGTTGTGGGCGAACGTTACGTAAGGAAGGGCAAGGTCGCAGTTTCTATGCTCAGACGCAACGTACTTGGACAACATATCCCCGAGGATGCTGTTAAAGCACTCTGTGAGGCCATTCGTTTGCATTGCTTGTTCGATGGATGACGCTGCATTCCTAAGGAAGCTCCGCGATGACGTCAGACAGAAAGACGCCTCCCCTGTCACTAAGCAGCTCCTAAGGCGCACCATGACGAAGTATAAAAAGCGCAGAAGAAGCGAGGGGACGTCTTGTGCCGTAGCAGCTGGTAGAGTGGTTGTCTCAGCATAGTGCGTAAACTGGTCGACTTCAGCATTGCCGGTGGCGGTGCATGGTAACGGTCCCTACAGATCAATGCCAACACGGTCAAGTGGCTTCACTGGGCAAGGCAGCGGCTGTAACGGACCACACAGGCGAGGTAACGGTGGGTTTCGGCGTCGGCAATCTTTGCAGTATTGAAAGTATTTTCACACGAAGTTGTACATCCGTGCCAAAGGTACCGAATACGCAAACGTTCATAGGTTTTCAGTACGCCGACAATGCCTCACGTGCGATCAGATGGTACATGGCACAAACGTCAGACCGTAAATGTCGAGGAATCACGAGCAACCATTTGCGGCCATCCAAGTATAGTAGTTGCGTTGATGAAGCAGCTGATCGGGTACCCCAAAGTGAGATGCTCGCTTACTGAGAGCGCGTATTCGTGGGTCATAAGAATGATTAGTTACAGAGGTCATGAGAAAACAATCCTTGCGTCCATCCCTTGCTCAGCAGTCATATCAGTCACAGAAAGAGGAGACAGGTCACCAGGAGAGTCCGATAAGTTATCAGGTACGGGTGAATGGGAGAGAGCGTCGGCATCAGAATTCTTCAGACCAGACCTGTATTTGACTCGTATGCCATATTCGTTGAAGCGAAGTGCCCATCAGCCAAGACGGCCTGCCGGATCCTTCAAAGAAGACAGCCAACCGAGGGCGTGGGGTTCGATGACCGTATCAAATGGGCGGCCGTGCAGATATGGTCGAAATTTAGCAAGCGGCCAGATGACTGATGGCCAAGCACTCCTTTTCAGGTAACTGTATAATTGGATTGTGGCTTCGGTAGGGGGGCGGCTGGCCTAGGTGACGACATATTCTTCGAAACCTGATTTACGTTGGCAAAGCACAGCCCCAAGGCCAACGTCTCTGGCGTCAGTATAATGCTCGGTAGGGGCTGCAGGGTGGAAGTATCAAAATATGGATGGCGAGGTCAGTAGACGGCGGAAAGTCTAGAACGCATGGTCGCAGGGCGAAGACCAATCAGGCAAGTCACGGGCACCACCGACGAGCTCTGGCAAAGGCCCAATGATGGAAGCAAAGTTACGAATGAAGCGCCGGAAATATCAGGAAAGCCTATGGAGCTCCGAGGAAAGTTTACGTTGGTTGGTTTCGGCAATTAGGCAAGAGCGTGAAGCTTGGCTGAGTCAGGGAGGACGTTGTCCTTGGACACGACGTGACCCTTGATGCTTAGTTTTGTGGCGGCGAAGCTACACTTTTTGAGGTTACGTTTGAGCCCAGCTCTAGAAAGACATGTTAAAACCGGTTCTAAACGTTTGAAGGGGCGTCTGAGAATCGGCAGAAAATACGACAATGTCGTTTCGAAAGCAAAGCCTCCGCGAAACATTGTCCATCATGCGTTCAAATGTTGCAGGGGCGTTGTATAGCCCGCGCGGCATGGCATTAAATTCGTACTACCCATCAAGGGTGACAAATGCCGTCGTCGGGTGATCATCGTTAGCCATAATAACCTGCCAATACCTGGGCCTCAAATCGACTGACGAAGAAAATTCTGCCCCTTGCAAGCTGTCCAAAGCATCATCTGTGGGAAAAAGAGGATAGGCGGCCCGGCGCGTGATTTCTTGTGGCGGGCGATATTCCATACAAAATCAAACAGACCCATCTTTTTTCCGGACGAGAACGACGGGAGAGACCCAGGGAGGTCTTGAGCGTCGAACAACGCCACGCTGGAGCATGTCATCGACGTGGTGCTCGATGGTGCGACGCTACGCGGGGGAGACGCGATACGGCCGTTGCCGAAGGGGAGCATGGCTTCCAGTGTCGATGGTGGGATCCACTGTGGACGCACGGACAAGCGCGTTGTGTGACAAATCAAAGGTGAACGGGACCGGTGAAGTCGAGCACTAAGTGGGGCTTATTAAGAGCATCGACAACACAGGCACGAAACACGTCAGTCGCTGAGGTCGGATTGGACGAACAGGGATCGACTCCGTCGGTGTCAATGTGCGACACGTCATCCGTAACGTTGAAGACAAGGCCAGGTTACATATGTTCTTGACGGCCAAGAGTTCCGCCTTCAAAAAGGGCTCATGGTACGCTAGATATGTTCGTGATGAAGATGGAGCTTGCCCTGGACTGAAAATTCAGAAGGGCAAACGCAGCGGAAAACAGTTGCGGCGGTGAAACGTGTCAGATGGCGTAAACAGCGCAGTGGCGTCGGTCATAGACACGCAGCCTACAGCCACACAAACAGTAAAACAGGGAGAAATGTGTCTTCTGACACGGGAAGTTTAGTAGCGTCGACGGTATGGTTGTCCTCAAAAGATGCACCAGAAAAAGTAGAAAGCTCCACTTGTGCGCGTGTGGACTCAATCACTGCGTTATGACGCGAAAGAAAGCCCCATCCTAAATTACTAGGTGTGAGCAAGCTGGAAGTACTATGAACTCAATATGGTACACGACGTCGTGAATAACGACCCGAGCCGTGCATGCAACGCCACCATTGGCTGGATGTTTTTTTGCACTTGCTGTTCGGAGTGATAGTCCATCCAGTGTCGTGTTCACTTTGCGAAGGGAGCAGCAAAAATTAGCGTGAATAACGGAAACGGCGGCTCCTGTGGCGACCAGAGCCAATGTGCGCATGCCTTCAACATTAACATCGGCCATATTGGTAGGTTGTGGAAGGAGATGGGGCCTTGGACCTTTCGACATCGACGCCGTTCGTGCCTCGGGAACTGCGGCGAGTAGTTTTCCGAATCTCTGTGACCAGGACAGAGCCGTATCGGGGAGAGCGAGTGAGTGCGTGGTGGCGGCGAACGGTGGGTAAGTATGGGTGGCGCTATCCGAAGGGCGAGTTGGAAACGACGAACGTGGCGTCACATGGACTTGAGGTGACGGAGGGAAATCTGCAGGCGCAGTGTCCCACGTTGACGGCGGGCAACAGCGGCAATAGCCTGCAACGTGCCCGGGAATCCTACACACAAAGCAATTGTCTGGTGTACGCCATGCACTACGGAATTGCTGCGCGAACGGATGTTGCGGAAGCACCAACGGCGTAATTCGAGGTAGAACTAGAAACTTCGGCTAGAACGTCACGGCAGACTGCGGCAATGGCCTGGCGGTGACTTCGGCATAGGTGACCTGCGCAGCTACTGGCAGGTACTGCGGAGGCCACGGCGGGAGCGCGTCGCCAATTCGACCCAGTATGACATCTCTAAGGGCAGGCTCCGTCGTAGAGGGTAGGAGGTGCAACGGTCGAGCGACGTCTTCATGTGTGGTCTCTAATCTGTGTAAGTAACGCGGAATCGGCGGAAATTGCGGCCAAGCTCTACCCAGAGTCATCCCGTGCAAGAGATCCTCGAGTGAGGCCCCTTGCTTCTGCAGCTCATGAAAGCTTAAGCATAAGTGGACGACATCCACAACCGTGCGCAAGTCCTGGGACAAAAGAATTTGGAAGGCTTCGTCGTCGTCATGACTTTTAAAATGCGCTTGACTTTCTCAGTTCCCGCCATAGATGGGTCGATGCGCTTACATAGGTCGACGACATCTTGAATGTAGCTAGGGAAGTTATACCCGGTCTTATGTGCTCGAACGCGCAGGCGTTGCTCCGCTTGAAGCTTTAGTACCTCTGGCCGGCCATAGACCGCAACAAACCTTACCTTGAATCAGACAACGTCCGTCAGTTGCGCTGGTGGTTCCCCTACCATAACTTGGCCACGCCCTTCAGGGAGAAACCGCTGACATTTTTCAGTTTCATGGCGTCGTATCATCAGTTATGCGTGCTTACCCGTTCACTCGCGGACAGCCAATCCTCGGTGTTGTTATTATCGGCTCCATTGAAGGATCGACGGTCTCTCTGCACGGCACTATAGCACATTACCGTCGGTGATGCGGGCGTAGCACTCTGGTTCGGTTCGCTGTCCATGGCCTGAGGTAACTTCCGGCTTCGGAGTTTCAGGAATAAGGCTTGACCCCAGCTTCTCCACCACTTGATAGATGATTTATTGATTGAAGGTCCTCCTGCAGGCAAGAGGGTAGGAATCGCGGATCAGGATAGCAGCCACGAGCAGACCGAAGCCGTATGGGAGAACACTGTGGCGCTCTAGACGATGGCATTGACGATTCCCGACTGTATTGATTCTGATGACGCTAATCACACACGTCAACATGGCCCATTATGGGTAAAGATGACTCTGATGCTTTTGGGGAGCATAGGCAAAGCCAATCGTCTTCACTACAATTTTTATATATACATACGTATTAAAAAAATGGGTATAGAATCTAACAAAACTGTTTATTGGTCGATGTTTCGGTCGGGTGCCGATGTTTATCAAGACAACATTTCGTATTTCTCTGAACGTATTTACAAGCTCGTCGTCCAACGACGCCTAAAAAGAGAGAGAGAGAGAGAGAGAGAGAGAGAAAGAGGATTTGGGGAGAAAAGCAACAACAAACACACCCTCTTGGCGGGTTGAGGTAAAGGTTAACAAAAAAGAGAAATTGACAGAGAGAAAAGAAAAAAGAAAACAAAAACAAACCTAAAAATGCATAGGGGAGAGAAGAGTACACAAATCTTTTAAAAATCTGTCCTCTATCATTCGTCAGCTTTTAGAAAGAGTGACACGGACCGCCCGCTTCAGAAGAGCGCCGCTCTGCTCAAGAAAGGGAAGCGCAAAGCAGTAACAGAAAGGATCTCACACAATCATATGGGGCACAGCATTCCAATGGTCACTAACATTAGGGGAATAGTTTAAAGGAAGCGGTCGCAGCCGCACACATGTTTCAGTGACGCCAAACCCATACAAACAAATAGGAATGCTCGTTAAGTGTTGTAGGTACGATCTCCGCACCTGTGGCTCAAAACATGCAAGGTTCCGCCGACCGGCACGACGGGCGGGCGGCATTCATCATACTTAGGTCTATTCTTCCGCTCTGTCCGGGCAGTCGAAGGGGTCGTCCCTGACCATGAACCCGGGAAAGGGCGCTGAACTAATCCTCTACCGGCACGCGGGAGTGGCTCGGGTCCTTTGTTTTAGTAAACGAGGGTGGGCGCCTCGAGGCTGTTTGTGGTATATGCCGCCTGTACGGAAACCCAAGAAAGGAAATGAATAAAATAAGAATAGCTTGATTACTTGTTTTAACAACACAGAGACTTCAAATTTAGATAGGGGATTATTCCGCAGCCACATTTTCAACAGCATGTATAGACGACATAATGCCCAGGCTAACATTTATTCCTGCGTTTATGGTATTGAATTTGTGAATAATGTAAGATTCACGTTGTGCGCGTTCTTTTGTAGTAGAAAATCCACTCTGTAAAAGTGTGACTTTGATAGAATCGAATGGGTGGTTTTCGGAGTTAATATGTCGGGATAAGGGTAGGTCCGGAAGTGAACGAACATGTGCGCGATGGTTGTTGAAGCGCATGCGGAATGCCGTGTCCGTCTGGCCAATGTATTGAATGCCACAAATTGAAGCCCTGGTTGAGTCCTTTAGCATACATCGGAATCACGATTCTCCAAGCCCACAAGTTATTGAAACTTTGACCAAGCTAGTGCTGAAGTTAAAGAGCTTTGAATTTCACAATCAGTATTACCTACAACTAAACGGCACTGTGATGGGCACTCGAATGGCACCCAACTACGCTAATATATTTATGAACGATCTCGAAACAAAATTCCTATCAACCCATGAAATTAGGCCATTTTTTACAAACGCTTTCTGGACGATGTATTCCTTATTTGGACGGGTACGGAGGAGGACTTAATCGACTTCATCGAGTGTTTCAAGAAGGCCCATTCAAGCATCGCATTCACTTATACCTATTCAACCACGGAAATAAATTTCCTTGACGTGCATATAAATACAGAGAAAGGAGAATTTATCACTACCGTGTACAAAAAACCTACCTATAGGCAGCAGTATCTGCACTTTGACAGTTGTCATCCGCGCAACTGCAAAACGAGTATCCCATACTCGCAGGCCCACCGATTTAGGAGAATTTGTCCCCGCACCGAGGACTTCGAGGCAAACCCAGAAAACGTGCGCAATGTACTCGCCAAGCAACAATACCCACCCCCATAGTCAACGACGCTATTTGCAAAGCGGCCAACCTTGATCGCCAGGAGTTGCTGCACCATGAAAAAGAACTAAACCAGAAAGGGAGAGGAAACCTGGTTCTTACGTTCGGCGAAATTCCCCGAACATACAAAAATCTTGAAAAAGCATTTCAACATGCTACAACAGAGTGAACGGCTTTAGAAAATCTTCCCCACCCCTCCTGGTGTCGTATACAGGCGCCCCAAAAATAAAAAAATCACCTTGTACACGCTAAAACTGAGAGGACACAAGGTGGGTGTCAACCATGCGGAAAGGCACGGTGCCGCGTATGTAAACACACGCAGACAACCCCGGTGGCGGAAAGCACCAACTCCAATTTCAAACATCTAATTCACGCGACACTCGACTGCGACTCTTCTAATGTCGTGTACCTACTGGAGTGCGGTGTTTGTGGCATTCAATACATTGCCCAAACGGACACGGCATTCCGCATGCGGTTCAACAACCATCACGCACATGTTCGTTCACTTCCGGACCTACCCTTATCCCGACATATTCACTCCGAAAACCACCCGTTCGATTCCATCAAAGTCACACTTTTACAGAGTGGATTTTCTACTACAAGAGAACGCGAACAACGTGAATCTCACATTATTCACAAATTTAATACCGTAAAGGCAGGAATAAATGTTAGCCTGGGCATTATGTCGTCTATACATGCTGTTGAAAATGTGGCTGCGGAATAATCCCCTATCTAAATTTTAAGTCTCTGTGTTGTTAAAACAAGTAATCAAGCTATTCTTATTTTATTCATTTTCTTTCTGGGGTTTCCGCACAGGCGGCATATACCACAAACAGCCTCGAGGCGCCCACCCTCGTTTACTCCAACAAAGGACCCGAGCCACTCCCGCGTGCCGGTAGAGGATTAGTTAAGCGCCTTTTCCCGGGTTCATGGTCAGGGACGACCCCTTCGACTGCCCGGACAGAGCGGAAGAATAGACCTAAGTATGATGAATGCCGCCCGCCCGTCCTGCCGGTCGGCGGAACCTTGCATGTTTTGAGCCACAGTGCGGAGATCGTACCTACACACTTACGAGCCTTCCTATTTGTTTGTAGGGTTGGCGTCACTGAAACATGTGTGCGGCTGCGACCGCTTCCTGTAAACTATTCCCCTAATGTTAGTGACCACTGGAATTCTGTGCCCAAAGTGATTGTGCGAGATCCTTTCTGTTACTGCTTTGTGCCCTTTCTTGCGCAGAGCGGCGCTCTTCTGAAGCGGGCGGTCCCTGTCACTCTTTCTAGAAGCTGACGAATGATAGAGGACAGATTTTTAAAAGATTTGTGTAGTCTTCTCTCCCCTATGGATGTTTAGGTTTGTTTTTGTTTTCTTTTTTCTTTTCTCTCTGTCAATTTCTCTTTTCTGTTAACCTTTACCTCAACTCGCCGAGAGGGTGTGTTTGTTGTAGCTTTTCCCCCCAAATCACCCCCTCCCCTCCTCTCTCTCTCTCTCTGACTATATCTATCTATCTATCTCCCTCTGTGTCTCGCTCTCTCTTTATCTCTCTCTCTTTTTTCGGCGTCGTTGGACGACGACCTTATAAATACGTGCAGAGAAATACGAAATGTTGTCTTGATAAAGGGCGGAATCTGACCGAAACGTCGAACAATAAGCAGTTTTGTTAGAAGCTAAACCCATTTTTTACTATTTGTTACGGCAACCTAAGACAGCCCTCGCAATCAATATATATATATATATATATATATATATATATATATATATATATATATATATATATATATATATATATATATATATATATATATATATATATAATATATATATATCTAAGCGAGCCTAGAGGTGTGCGATGAATTAGAGCGCAATAAATGGGATGCAATAGGGCTTTTTGAGGTTAGGAGGACGGGTGAAGCTCCGACGGTGCTGAAGAATGGACACGTGCTATGTTACCGTGGCCTAGTGGACAGAAGGAAACTGGGAGTGGGATTTCTGGTCAATAAAAGCGTAGCTGGTAACATAGACAAATACTATAGCAATATTGAAAAGGTAGCCGGTCTTGTAATTAATCTTAAGAGGTACAAACTCAACGTGGTACAGGGCTACGCGCCTACATCCAGCCACGACGGTCAGCTAGTTGAACGCTTCTATGAAGGTGTGAAATCGGAAAATGCAAAAGTAAAAACACCGTATACCGTAATTATGGGAGACTTCAATGCTTAGGTAGACAAGAATCAGGCTGGAGACAAGGGAGTTGGGAGCTATGGTCCGGGCTGTAGAAATAGCAGGTGGGGCCTACTAGACGAGTTCGCAGAAAGCAGTAATCTACGCATCTTGAACACCTTCTGCAAACGGGAGAGCCGGAAGTGGAGGTGGAGGAGCGCGAATGGGGAGCATAAAAATGAAGCGATAACACTGGTGTCGTGCAAAACGTGGAAGTGCTCCTAAGGGTTACGTGTAGTGACCATGGCATGGTAAGATATCAAATTAGGCTAGATTTCAGGAGGAACCATAACAAGCTAGTACGTAAAAAGCCGATCAATGAGCTGACAGTAAGACATAATATTGTAGAATTTAGGTTCGCGCTGCAGAACCGGTATTGTTTTTACCGACGAAGCACAGTTTACAACACAGGAAGCCAGCGACAATCTTACACGCATTACCGCATAGTTGTCAGACGAAGTCGGGGGCACGATGGCTAGATGGGATACTGCTAAAGTATACAAGGAGACGAAAGATGTAATTAGGAAACGCCGAAGCTTGACCATCTCCATCCCAGCTGACAGAATAGAACTAGCGGAGCTTTCGAAATTAACCAATAAGCGTAAGACAGCTGACATACGAAAGTATAACATGGAGAAGATCGAATATGCTGTAAAAAACGGGGGCAGCCTGAAAGCAGTGAAGAGGCGTTTAGGGGTGGGGAAGAGTCAGTTGTATGGACGTATAGACAAGCAAGGCAATGTCATCACAAATAGGGATAAAATAGTCATAGTAGCCGAGAAGTTCTCTAGAGATCTGTAAGGTAGCCAGGACATCCAGGATAATGCGAAACGAGAAATTAGTTCAGAGGAGATAGACATCCCACCAGTAATGACAAAAGAAAGCAAGGCTTTGAAAGAATGAAAGGGGGAAAGCACCTGGTGAAGATCAGATCATCGCAGATCTCTTGAAGGATGGCGGGCAAATTGCACTAGTAAAACTGGCAAACCTGTATACGCAATGCCTAATGACCGCGAGTGCACCAGAATCTTGGAAGAATGCGAACATCATCCTAATCCTTAAGAAAGGTGATATGAAGGACTTGAGAAATTACAATGCGATCAGCGTACTATCGGAAGTCTACAAGGCACTTGCCCAGGTGATCGCTAACAGAATTTCTGCCAATTCAGATTTCAGACAACCTAAAGAAGAAGCAGGGTTTTGTAAAGGGTAATAACAATGAACCGATTCACACCGTGAATCAGGTAATAGAGAAGTGCGGGAAGTATACTGAACCCCTATACGCCTTCATAGATTACAGAGACGCAGTTGACTCGGTCGTAACCTCCGCAGTGATTTAGGCATTACGGAACAAGGGGGTAGGTGAGCATTATGTAAGAATACTGGAGCATATCTAGAATGGGTCCACAGCTAACATCATCCTCCATAAGGAGTGCAGTAAAATACCTATAAGGAAGGGTATCAGACAAGGAGACACAATTTCTTCAATGTTATTCACAGCATGTTCACAAGAAGTATTCACAACATTGGTTTGGGAACAGGTGGGAGTAAAGGTTGATGGAGAATACTTGCGTAACCTTAGATTTGCTGATGACGTTGCCTTCCTAAGTAACTCGGGGAAAAATTGCAAAGCATGCTTACCGCACTGGATAAAGAGTTGAAGCGTAAGCCTGAAAAGTAATATGCAGAAACTATAGTAATCAATAACCTCGGCACAGCACAGCGATTTGGGATAGGTGGCGAGGCAGTAGAAGGACCAGGATCCCAACCTTGATGTAGAGATAATTAGATGGATAAGAATGGGGTGGAGTGCATTCGGCAGGCATTCTTAGATAATGAATGGCAGTCTACCATTGTCCCTGGAGAAGAAAGCGTATGACAGCTGCATGTTACCGGTACTCACCTACGTGGCAGACACTTTGAAGCTCACTAAGAGAGTTTAACTTAAATTGAGGACGACTATGCGAACAAGGGGCAAAATATGATAGGTGTAACGTTAAGGGACAAGAATAGACGCGAGTGCATTTGGGAACAAATGCGCGTTAAGGACATATCACTAGAAATTAAGCAGACGAAATGGATGTGGGCAGGGCATGCAATGCACAGGCAAGATAACGGTTGGTCAATAATGGTAACAGAGTGGATCCCTAGAGAAGGGAAGCTCGGCAGGGGGCGGCAGAAAGTTCGATGGGAAGATGAGATCAAGAAGTTTGCGGGGATAAATTGATCGCAGTTAGCACAGGACTGCGGTAATTGGAGGGGCCTCTGCTCTGCAGTGGGGGTAGAGAGGCGTGTAATATATATAGATATATATATATATATATATATATATATATTAGATATATATATATATATATATATATATATATATATATACGCTTATCTGTTTTAGTGTTTCAGTGACCTACCATATCCTCCCCTTTGCTTTCCGAGGTTTTCTTGACTGCCAAACTCTTGTTTCTGTGTTATTCTCAACGAGCCCCTCATTTCCTATTCTGATTCGCTATATATATACACACACACATATATATATATATATATATATATATATATATATATATATATATATATATGCGCGTGGTTGGATATCTTTGGGAGAGGCTTTCGTCTTGCAGTGAACAAAATCCGGGGTGAGGAAATATATTCTGAGCACTTACTCGTATACTTCTAAACTAAACTGCGTCGTCGAACTACCGTAGACTCTACCCATCCATAGTCCACCGATGTGGTGAATCTCACCTGTACATAACCATTTTAATCGTCCTCTGTACAAGATCATCATAATATGTGGCTTGAATGCTGATTCACGATCGGCCAACTAAAACAGGCAGCCGTTTGGTCAGCTGCCTCTCGAAGGGAAGAGTTCTGTTCCCTTAGAAGTGGTGGAGGTTGCCCTTCATTCCGGCATCTGCATAGACCAGCTGCATCCTCGGAGCTCCATTCCGGCTTGTTTTTAATGGCGCAAACCCCTCTGATGAAGCGAGAATGCACTCCGGGTGCATCCGCGTCTGCCTCGTCATCATTTCTGGTGGCCTGCCGCCAGAGCGACCCGCCGTTCTTCCGTGACCTTCATGGCGACTAAATCGAAGAATGGCTGGCACAGCACAAGAGGGTCAGCGAGTTAGTTTGACAGGTGGGACGACTCTTTCAATCTTGAAAACGCTAGATTCTACCGGAGGGAATTTGCCGAAACATGGTATATAAACAACGAAGGCAGTATGACTGATCGGCCTGACTTCACTGAGCAGATTCGCAAGATTTTTGCATGTCGTCCACCCGCTCGGATTTAGCAAAGATGCTTGACACCCGCTCGCAGCATCTTGATCAGACGTACGTACGCGTCGTATATTGATGATGTCCATGCTCATTGCCTTCGGGTTAGCTTATATATGTCCGAAGATCACAAGGTCAGTCATGTCCTCAAAGACATAGCTGAGTTTGCCTTCAATGCCCTCGCCCTGCAAAATCCGGCCGGTGGGAGTGACATCCGGCTCGCATGTCAGCGCTTTGATCAGTTGCAAGCGATTCGTCTGCAGCCGACTTTGGGACTCGCCCGCCTTCCGCCAGAGCCATAGTTGAGAGCTTTAATGCGGCACATCATCCGCGAGGAGCTCCAGCACAAAGCTCCATCTGCTCCGGCGTTCACGGTGACCGCTTCTCCCAGCGAGCAAGAGAATGGCGAGAAGTCAACAAAGAAGAATTGGCGGCAATGACGGGCACTCCTCGCAATGGCCACCCAGTTTGTTCCCAACGACGCGACATTTGCGGCCGCACTGCAACGACCACCGGTTTCGCCCAGCGAAGTCTCGTTATCTCAGCCCATGTTCGGCCAGTTAGCAGCCGTCTCGTCCCGACGCCGTATTGAGAGTACTTATGCAAACTGGCGACCAGGCCTCGATATTCCTTATAATGAACAACTGGCCTGCTTTCAGTGCGGCATAAGAGGCCACAGCGCGTGCTTCTGCCAACGGCGCCGTCAGGATGAACGGCGAAGTTACGCACATTAGCAACGTGATGTCCACTTTATCTACACACCTAGAGGACCTGGCTACTCTCCTGGACAACGTTCTAGCTTCTCAGGACTCACTCAACCGTTCATGCAGTTGCCGTGACCCGAGGCGTCGTTTCCTCTCGCCTTCTGTCGTTTCGTGTCGCCCATTCTCCCGTCTCTCGTGACACCGACCTCCAACCGAAAAACTAGGCGCTGTCGTTTTTGGAGGGGAAACTGCATTGTTCGGACTGATTGAAACTCCTTCAGAGCGCTCCTCAAATGTGTTTTCTGTTGAAGTGAAGGGACGTGCGTGCCAGCTATAGTTTTATACCGGAGTCACCCTTTCTCTTATGGATTTTATTCTGTGTACTAGCCTACGGAAAGTGAAGACCCTTTACTTTGGCCCTTCGTTATTTAACGCAAACGGACAAATTATGCTGTCGGTCGCAAGTTGTACAGCACAAGTGTTCATCGGGGAAGATCATCACATTCCATTTGCGGTTCTTTCACAGTGTTCTCATTAATACATTTTGGGATTGGAATTTATTTTCTAAGCCTTCGTCGTTATCTCGTGTCGTAACCCAGCCATTGAAGTATAAAGATACAGAGCTCACAGCTACTGCGAATTCATGACATCAGTTTTTGACCCTACATGGCGACCACGTCCTGTATTCTGGTTGCAAACAAGTCCTGATGGTTTCATCGGACATTTTTTAAGGCGACGTAATAGCTTCTCCGGAAAGCCGCTTGATTCGCTGCTGAATCGCCATGTCGACCTACCTCGTTTGCTTCTCACGAGTATTGGAAACTCTGGCGGCGGTCGACACCACCGATCAGAGAATATTGCTTCGTAAGGGAATGGCCGCTGCTTCAGTGGGCGACAGCGAGCCCCTTTCTATCTTGCATAATACGTTACTCCTTCGCGCACCCCCGGATCCTGCTCCTACAGCTGTTCTTCGTGGCCTTGGTGCCACTGCTTGCAAAGACCTCACGGTGGCGCAGATGGAACGACTACTCCAAGATTTGAAGAAGCACAGCGCATCCTTCGACGTGAATTGCAACACACTAAACCGTACCTCTGCGGCAACGCATCGAATCGACACAGATGGATCAGCCATAGTATGCCGTAGTCCATACTGACTGTCTTTGCACGAACAAAATATTATAGAACAAGTTGCTGACATGCTGAAGCGCGATATCGTACGTCCCTCTCCAGTTCATGGTCATCGCCGGTTGTGCTTGTACAGAAGAAAGATGGCTCAGATTTTATGTCGACTATCATGCGTTAAATAAGATTACTGTAAAGATGGTTACCTAATGCCTCGCATATAAGACGTTTTGGACAGTCTCCAAGGAGCATCGTGCTTGTCTTGTCGTGACTTACGGTCTGAATATTGGCAGATCCCGATGCACGAAGATGACTAAAAAAAACTACTTTCGCCACTCCAGATGGGCTCTGCGAATTCAGCGTGATGTGCTTGGGTTTTATGTATTGCCCCAGTGACGTTTGAGCGAATGATAGACATTGTGCTGCGCGAGCTCAAACGGAAAAGCTGCCTTTGCTACCTGGAAGACCTCATTGTTTCTTAAACTACGTTCGATCGACATCTTTACCGTTCCGAAGTGCTTACAGGCCTATCAAATGCCGGGCTTGAACTCGACGCAAAAAATGTACTTTCGCCAGCATATCTATAAAAGTATTGGGACACGTCATCAACAAGCATAGAATCCAACCCGACCCAGACAAAATTTTCGCCGTTCTCAAATTTCCCTGTCCACTGCAGCGGAAGGTCTCCGCGGCTTCCTCAGACTGGCATCATATTTTCGCCGCTTTATACAAAATTTCGCGACAATCGCTCCTTCTTTGCGCCACCTCATGCGCTCTGGCACTACCTTTGTTTGGAAGGAGGATTGCAAACTGGCTGTCCAGTCTATGAAAGAGGCCCTCACATCGAGCGCAGTGCTTGCCCACTTCCATGACGCTGCTCGAACGATCCTGCACACGGACCCCAGCGTCCAAAGCATCGGCGTGGTCTTGCTACAACTTGGGCCTCGCCAGAGGGAGGCCAGTAGTTCCCTATGCCAGTCGATCATACACGTCAGCAGAGCAGACCTACACCATAACGTAGAAGGGGGGCCTTGGGGCTATGTGGGTCATTAAAAAGTTCTGCTTCTACTTATACGGCCCACATCTCACGGTAGTTACGGAGCACCACGCGTTATGCTGGTTATCAACGCTCAAGAACTTCTCTGGATGCCTGTGTAGGGGGTTCTCCGACTCCAGCAGTATAATGTTGCCATTTCCTAAAAGTCGGGAAAGAAGCACTCTGACGCTGACGCCCTTTCACGCTGCCCATTGCCTCAATAGCCCGCGTCTGTCTCCCTGGCAAACTAAGCTGCTTTACCAATTACACCATTATTCATGCAGTGTTTGAGGATCCAGCCATCCTTCTGGCACTCCAACGAAGTGAAATATTTTGTCGTCCAATAGTAGACAGGATAAACGCTTAGTACCAGCTTCGAACAGCTTCTATGACGAGAGTTAAATACTTTTCGGCTTAGTTAATCGCTGCAGCCATCATCCCGAATACAGCAGGAGGGTCCCTGTGGTACCTCAGCAACTATGCACAGCCATCTGAGAGGCGTTTCATGAAGATCCCACAGCAGGAAATCTTGGTGTTTTAAAAACGTACGACCGCATTCGTAATCGCTACGTATGGCCTGGACTTTCCACGAGCGTGGCGAAGTATACTTGCTCGTGCAATATTGTCAGCACCGAGAACGCCCTAAGTCTCCCGAACCCGGTTCGCTACAGCCACCTCCTTGCCCGTCGGTGCCTTTTGAATCAGTGGACATTTTTTATGTCAAATTCTTGCGGAAGAGTTCCAAGGTGCCAGTACCTGCCACCCTCAGACAAACGGCGTACCGAACGATTTCATACATGTCTATCAGACATGCTCTAAATGTATGTTCGGTCAGACCACACTGAGATCACATTCTCCCTTTCGTAACATTTGCCTAGAACACAGCTATTCAGCACACCACCGGCTATTCACCTTTCTTCCTCGTTTTCGGCCGTGCCTCTTCCCTTCGGCTGTTACGAACATCGCCTTCCTCTCTGCTCCGGTTCTCCCTTCAACTCAATTTGATGACCAGTTTATTTCTCTCGTCAATCAGTGTCGTCAGCGAGCCAGCATAAACACTGAGGCCACAAAGCAAAAACGAGCAACCGAGTACGATGCCGCTCACCACACTGTTCATTTTCGCCCTGGGGATGAAGTGTTACTCTGGACACCCAATCGATCACCACGCTTGTGCGAGAAGTTTTTTTACCGCTATATTGGTGCCTACATCGTCTGTGAGCACACTTCTCTGGAGAACTACCGAGTGTCCCCGACAACCGCCTCCACAGATCGTCGGAGAAGCGGAAGTAAAACGGTGCGCTTTTCTCGCATGAAGCGCTTCATCAACCGCGCATCATAAATTAACATGGCCAGGCGGCCACTTCGGACCCCGTGGGGAGGGGGAGAAATGTGAGCACTTACTTGTCTACTTGTGGACTAAACTGAGCCGTTGAACTACGGTAAACGCTGCCTATCCACAGCCCACCGGTGTGGTCAATCTGTCACCTGTACATAACCATTAAAATCGTCATCTCTACATGATAATCGCCATAAATGGCTTGAATGCTGATTCACCATCTCCCAAGTAAGACAGGCAACCGTTCGCCCTACTGCCTCTCGGAGGGAAGTGCCCTGTTTTCGTACAACACACACACACACACACACACACACACACACACACACACACACACACACACACACACACACACACACACACACACACACACACACACAGCACACACACGCACGCACACGCACACACACACACACACACACACACACACACACACACACACACACACACACACACACACACACACACACACACACACATATATATATATATATATAGATATATATATATATATATATATGTGCGGGTGGGGGTGTTTACGAATGTGCGCAAGTGTGCGCAAGCAAGTTGCGCACATGATCAAGTCTAGCCATTGCGGGAAAAAAGCCATTTAAGAAACCGAATTACTACTGTGACTCTGCCGATGCCCGGATGTAAACACAAAAAAACACCACCGGAAAGAAAGGATACCTGAGACTGGGTTCATCCATGCTGTGTCTTCGAGATCCGCAAACACACAAATGGACTAATTTCGTTATAAACTCGGAACTGGCATGCCTAAGCATAGCGACCGAGGTGTGCCATTTCGGATGATTCCGTGCTGTTACTGCCGTGGGCTCAAATGCTGGAGGGGAGGCATAATTTCATTTATCTGAAGGGAGGTTCACCGAGCTGAAAATTTTCGCTTTTTAACGGTACTCAAAGAAACACGTTACGAGAACGCTGTGGTTGGGAACCCTATTTACGGCTACAGCGGTGCAGTTTGGTGCAGTTTTCTCTATTTATGAGGCTAAGTTAAAGGACGTTTTAACCTCTTAAGTCTCAAGAGGCCAATGTTTGCGCAGTTTTTTTCCAACGCGCTGATTTGACGCTTTTATAAGGGAAATAGGCACAGAAAAGAAGACCTTTTTAAAGAAAAAAATAAAGTGCAAAACTTGGTTGTCCCTGATCACGGACTGTGGGACTCGGCGGAAGTGAAAGGTCAAAATGCATTTTCGGTTTTAGAAGCTGAGGAATACGTCGCACTACGTGCATTTCACTCTGGATTTCGCACTGTGGCCTGGATTCTTGCACCTTTTGTGGGGTCAAAGCTCATGGGGCTTGGGAAGTGCCGCGTCATATCTTATCGGACGTAATCTTGGGGGAGAGCCGTGACCTTTTCCACTTGCTCGCACCTCTTCATCATCACTGCCGGTTGCGGCCTCTATCTCCATTTTGTCTTGCGCCGCTGTTTCTGCTTTATTGAAAGCGATGGCAATATCTATCTTGAGCTGGAAGAGGTCGAGCTTTTTGCTTCTTTGGAGTCCCACCTTGTTTACAAAGCCTCTTGTACTTAATTCCTTTGTTGCAGCAGGCCATGTCGAGGAACGTTGAAATTACGCGCACCGTCCATTTCCTTGTTCGCATGGGGATGCGATAGTACAAAACAAGACGGTCAATCCAATCAAGTCAACTTCGCCCATGAACTGACTGTAGTTCGCTACTGCGTCCGGTTGCTGCACACGGACCTTGTCGTCATTTGACCACTTCTAGCAGCTTCCTTCTGTTGCAACACCAAATGAAGTGACAAAACAAGGACCGATTTATTGGCCTTCTACTTGACAAAGCACCTTTTGCCATCACTGCATACCTTTCAGACGGAGTCTTACCGCTTCGTGTCCCCGTCTTGCGGCGTTGCAACTGCCACCCCTCCAGTCGGGTTTATAATCACTGTTCGGACAAAAAATATTTTTTCGACCAGGTACTTAGTAATCTTCAGGCTTGTGAAATAGGGACCTGTGGATAAGAACGTAGCTTTTCGCTTTTCAGCATTTCCACAAGGTTGACGATGATGCGTCCTCCAAGTTGGAACTCCCGCATGTCCTCCACGACAACGGTGCGCTTGCTAGCAAAGCATAGCAGTGTGCTTGCTAATCTCTAGGACCAAGCCATTTGGAGATGCCATCAAAACGTTTTTCAAACTTGCGGGATTCGGCTTGGAAGGCACGTATTGCTGCAGGGTTCAGATTTAAAAAAATGAAATGTCGATTAAGACTTCTCAAGACAGAGGTAGCTCTCAGCAGGCATTTCTAAACAAGGTCAGAACAGGCTTCACGAAAACTCCCGTTTAGAATAGGCTTCTTCAAAACTTTTCCTGTCATTCTTTTTTGAGCTATTTAGAGCTTATCAAGAAATTTGACGTGCACCTGAGCTCAAAAAAACCTATTTACGGGCATCGATAGTGCCATCATGTCGACTCCGAAGATTTGAGACAAGTAAAGACTCACCCTTTTTAATCTTGAATATTCCCATGGCAACGTAAATACCCACTAAATTGAAATGTTTACTTCTTCCCTGTCTGTTTGAACAGAAATCTCTCTTGTCTGCACAAAGCACAGGTTTAGCTGGAACTCACATTCTTCCCTGAACAATTAAGAAAAGTAATTGAAGAAATATTTCACTGGTGTGTCTAGGTTTTTGCATTTCAGACCCATCTCTTCCCCTTCCTCTATCTCTTCCTCACCATGCGCTCTTTCATTTACTTATCGCTACTTTAAAAAGACGAAAATACGTACGCTCCGCTGCTCTACTTGAGTTCAGTATGTCCTGCTCGACGCTGCTTATTTATATCTCTGGGATTGTCCTGAATTTATAACTCTGAACCACATTCCTCGTCCGAATCTTTAGAAAAAATTCCGGGCCTCTTCCCTAACGTGAAACCTGGGGAGAAGCAAAGTGTGCAGTTTATGCGTGTATTCTTCACGCCTTGGTGTTTTTGCCAACCAAAATGAAACCTTTTGGGGGTAGAGGCATACAGCTTTGCTGTAAAAGTCTCTTGTCTTTGAAGCAAAAACCTCTCTAACTGGAGGCGGAAATGAGTGTCCCGGTGTTTTGTAGTACGCGTTACATTCCAGGGCGAGGCATAAATGAGTTTCTAGGTGTTTTAGTACCACGACTACATGAGAAGAGATTACCACGACGATGACTACGACAGGAGATGCCAACAGCCCTAAGGGGCTTCGCCTCTAAAACCGTGGATGTCTTCAGAATATAACAGATCAGCGCCCCTTCTGTCAAGCAAAGCCTGGATCATGTCGTCAGTCAAGTACCTCGCTGAAAGCCATAGAGGAATAATTAAGACCCACGATCTCCGTTCGGGGACATCAAAGATATCTTGCACCTGACCGGGAACCGCAGTGAAGTAAGATTGGCAAAACGGACTCACCTAGTGTGCAAACCTCTAAAATTGCTGTAATATCGCAGATTACAATTAAAGTGATTGTTGGGCAAAATTGAAAGCATGTACGTACTGTGAGGCAGACGGTGTGCGCTATGATAGGGACCTTCCATCGTGAAACATGATTTAATCTTTTTGCGGGAGTAAAAGCGGCATCTCTAGAGGTTGTATCAGCTGTTCGTTCATTAGCAGAGTTTGTGCTGGAACCTTTGGTGCGACACTAGCTCCTCAAAGTAAATCTGTACGGCGAGGGCAAATACACTTCCTTTTTTGTCCTGGACGCGGATGTCAGTAGACGCCCAACGATACACGGTGTCAAAAGTGGCGCCATGGAAGGGAAACAGCGGAAATGGAAGGACTGAGAGCGCCGGAGTCGCTTGAATTTTACGAACGCGTTGTGGAAAACTGGCAGCGGTTCAAGGAACATGGAAAATTTTCCTCACAGCGACGAAAGCGATAGTGGGCAGGAGCAAAGCGCAGAACACGTCAGTGTTGCGGCGCTTGGCGAGAAATCAAGCGGTGGAAGTTTACAACGCGCTTAGACTGGAGGTTCGGCCCACGTTCTAGACCGTGGTAAGCGAGTTACGCGACTACCGTTCGCAGAAAGAAACAAGACTTGCGAGCATTTTCTCTTTTGCATTTCAGAGAAGGATGAATTCGAGTGGTTTGAGCAGTTTCACTTAGATGTGCTGGTGAACGGCCGGATATTTAAATTCCCAATCCTAGCTGACTCCATAATTCGGGAGCAAATCATGCACTGAACCACGAATAAGAAACTATGACGGAAGCTGGTATTGGAATAGAAATTGATACTGGAAAAAGCGGTCTACATGTACAATACGGATGAGTTAGCCATCAAGCATAGCCAGCTGTGAAGCGACCAGGAGCAGGTAATTGACTACGTGAACTGGGGCTCTTGGAAGCAGAACACGGAATCAACACGAGCTCTGACCGGACAACATTGTCGCTCCTGCGCGTGCATCCACAAGAGCTGATCTTGGTCGGACGGGGGTAAAGATCTGGGCTAATGCAAGCGAGAAGTCACTAAGCCGCCTGCTGCACACGGTCAACGGTCCACGAGGTTCCAGAGGAGGAGACGACTGAGGTCAAGATTGACATCCTGAAGGTCAGCGGGCGCAAGGCGAAGGCCAAGCCTGAATGGCTCGCACGAGGGAAAGTGGAAAGTGTAGGTGTTGAGTGGAAAATGGATATAGCGGCGCGATCGAACCTGTTGTCATTGTCGTGATACGAAGCAATAAAATGCACCTGTTTTCATTACAAGGTAGCTTTGAGGAAGGGAATGACCCCGAAAAGGATGGCCTAAGATTCTCTCAAGCCGGTCAGTTGGGGGAACCCCAAGCTACTGATATTGCAGAGCAGTGGCCCACCATGCGTGGCGCCTAATCTTCCGTAGAGCCAATAGAACAGAATCAACGAGGTGGTCGTGAGAGCGTGATCAGGCAATCGGGCTGAACCAGTCCACCTCGGAGACGAGTATTTCCAGCAGTTCAATGAGTAATTTGTGTTGCGTGTGTGTGCGCGCGCGTGTGTGTTTGTGTGTGTGCGCGCGTGTGTGTGCATGTCGGTGTTTGTGTGCGCATGCGTGTGTGTGTGTGTGTGTGGGTGGGTGGGTGGGTGTCTGTGTGTGTGCGTGTGTGCGTGTGTGTGTGTGTGTGCGCGCGTGTGTGGAATTCGCACCTTTGAAGGATGGACAGTGTGTTGGCTGTTGCCTTATGAAGCGGTTCGTGTGTTCGCAACATGGGTGCTATACTAGCTCCCCCAAAAGAGTGTATACGGCTAGGGAAATAAACTTCGTCTTTTTTGTTCTGGAAGCTCGTGTTTGTAGGTGTCTAACTATTCACAGGTTAAAGACAGCAGGTGCTACTTATCGAAACAGTAGAATTTGGAAATAAAATAGGCGTTTGCCAGATGTGTGCTCACGTTTGAAATACTGTTTCCGATTGGGACGGTGGGATCGAAAAGGTTAAGTCTATGAAAATCGTAAGGGCAGTGTGCTGTTGTCCTAGAAGAGCACAGAAACGACTGGCATGATGCTGCAACAAATTTGAGATTTCACTGCCGCCGTATGTACATTCGTTCCAACAGAACGGTTAAGACGTTTTATATTGACGGTGTATGCATGTGCGAACCGGATAAATAATTTTGCGTGGCTATGACTGCAATAAATAATTGACCAAGAAGAATATGGCACACTATGTTTCACTTGCAGAGTAACACACAGCGTGATGTTTTACTATGCTCTCACTAAAAAAAAAAATGTTCTTTATGCAACCCGGGCGTTACCAATGTTTTAATGAGGTGATACCGGATAAACTTACAATCGACGGAGATCACCACATACCCTGCAATTATTTGATTCTGTTTTTCTTTATTGTTTCGTGAGCTCAAAGTTTATTTATTTATTTATTTATTTCGAATACTGTTAGCTCTTTTCGGGCTGGTACAGGGTGGGAGGATATACACATTTTGTCAACACATCAAGCAATGAAACAAAATAAACACATCACGAGAGATACATTTCCAACTTTCGTTCAAATGATTGTACAGTCATTGCGTCATCAAAAATCTGTGCATCAAGCGCATTCCAATCTTCTATTGTCCTAACAAGGGGAGAATATTTAAAAACATCAATTCTTGCATTGTAAGGCGTAAGAACATACGAGTGATTCACACGGGGAGAGACTCTGCCAGGGCGGGACAAATAGCGCGACTGACCTAAATTGAATTTATTAGTAGAGAGCTGGTATAAAAACTTCAGTCGTTACATATGAATGACAAAAACGCTTAACTTGAACGGTAATTGCAATCAGAAATAGTTTGAAAAATGATTGTTATTATTGTCGCCAACCATAACCAAGTGTTACTCAGTTGATATACAGAGGGAGCCTCGCGCATTTGCTGAACTCTGTGAAATCGTAGTTTTTAGGTGGCGTTAATCAATGACTGTCACCAATTTTCCGTATAAATTTGGTGTCATGGTGTCTCATTGTTGCAACCCCTTACTTATATCGGTTTCAGCTGGTGGGTTCGATTGTGTTGAACGGCGATTTTTGTTAAGTTTTTTGTTTCTCCTCAAGGTCTTCTGGCCACTGGCATGGTTATCTGATTAACATAATTACGTATTTTATTTTAAAATATCTGAACGTTTGGAGATGCAGCCTGGTTTTCCAGTTTTATTGTAATAATGGGTTTGGACCATAGGAGTTTCAAAAAATGGCGTGCGTAAATACTCCTTACTTCTTCAACACGCACTTATTGTGAATGCGCATGCTTACAGAATAATAAATTTTCTTCAATTGAAATAAAAACTGTTTCTCATCTACTACTATTTACTATGCAGATCTCGCAAATGGTGGAGGAGCAATCGTGTTCTGGGTGGTCTGACAGCCCTGTATACAATCATCACTGTGGGAATGATTACCCGCTTTGTCTACACTAATGAAAACGGTGAGTTGAAAATGGCTCCCTCGTTGGTGTTGCAGGAACAAAGGTTTTTTGGCTGATTGGAATCCTGAGTGACGTGATATTTATAACGACATTGTCAAACGAACGCACCGTGACAGTGGGTATGCGGCAGTGCATTAAAGTTATTTTTTATAAATATTCGTAACGTTGGAATTTTAAGCCCTTAGTCGCACTCCTAAAAATTAATATTCTCCGGAATGCATAACAATATCATCAGTGGGCACGAAGTTTTTTCTGCATTGAAAGAGAACTTGTTACGCGTAAAGCTGAGAGGATTCGATACTTCTCTTTACATCTAGAATGAAAGACTTTAGTTATTTCAGTGATAGAATGTGAATAATTTCACCGATTTAGGTTATTTGAAATAATTGATTATGGCAGTTAGGAATTACAGAAGTGACATGCGTCGTATGTTGTTTTACATTGCAAACTCAGCTGAAACGTCTCTCCGACGCCTGTATTGTGAGGTTAAAATCAAACAGAGACGAAAATTAGCGCAATGGAATAAGTTGATTGGGGGTTTTTGGTTGGTAGCACTTATCAAAAATAAAACTAGTTTTAAAACGAAGTATCGTAACTTGCTGCTGCCAGGTTTGGAAATTGGCGGGGTACAAATGAACCAACTCTTGTTGATTCCGCAAGTATATGCATTGGTGCAGTATAGTTTTGAAATACATTTCGAACGCCCATGTTGATGTTACCAAGACAGCAATGTCATACCGCATTGCGATTTAAAACCAGCCAATGTAACCAGAAAAGGCAACGCACTGCAATGAATGATCCAACCCCAATCTCCTGAGCTTTTCATATAACCTGAACCTGCTGCTTACAAGAAAAGGCACAATTTTCTGTGCCACAGTATAAATAGTAGCTTACAAATGAAGGCACAAATAGTGCGGGAATACTAAACCATATATATCAGTATAAGTCCTCGGGAGCAACCCAAACCACACAATCCAAGATCAATGATCGTCAAACAGTGCATTGTTGAATACTTTGCTTGCGGTGTAACAAGAAAAAGATCCTCTGGACACTTAGGTTGCTGGCTCTTAGGAGGCGAAAGTTGAAATCACTTATTGAAAACTCTTTTACTGCAATGTTGCACTTAAGTCACTTGATATGCTTTTGTTTTTACGTCGTTACAAGCCATAAAATTTGACAGCTTCGTTTCTCTACTAACTTGCCATCAGGTTCACGTATCAGTTGGTACGCGCTCTTTTACAGCTTTTACGTTTACACCTCAAAGTTGTGTACTTGATGTGAATGGGGTACGTTAGCCACTTAAAACTATCGACTCCTGGTAAATTGTATAAGTGCAAAGGTGTCATGACAAAAAGAATATAAATGGCAACAACTTTTGTTCTTCCGTAGCGCATCCTCCGGGAATTGTACAGTTGCAACCTATCGGGCTGCTTCTTTAGATACCCGTGCCTGAAATCCTAGCAGACCACACCTCTGTTTGTTTCCTCTTTATGACAGGGCAGTTTTCTTCTCCAGAGAACAGCAAGCACGTTCGCGTTTTGCAGAATATGGCACTTAGATTTTGCCTCCGAATGCCTATAGATATATGTGTGACAGGGAATCTTTACAGCCGCCGCACTTGCGACGAGGTGGACGTGTGTTTTTTAGGGTGCAGATACAGCCTACCTGTTTGGTCGTTGTCTTAAATTAAGGCAGTTCCTTGCAACTTCTCAAGCGTATGCAACTATGTCTCACATTTGTAGCTAATGTACAGTTTCAGAAGTTATCGCAGAAGAGTAAGCGCAGGTATACAGAAACGGGTCCAGTAGTGCGATAATATTTTTTGCCACCGTGATTATTTCATTACGATCGTGTCAACTTCTTTATTATATTTCTGTGGCAGAGAAGTTTGAGAAATTCCCTTCGTTGCATAACATATATTATATTCGTGTACACGCACTTTTCTAGTTTTTTAATAGTATCTACAGATTTCTACTTTGCCCTTCTAAAAATGAACGTATGTCCTCCTGCTGGCATAGTGATGGTCCTTTTCCCTTGCGTCACGCTTATCGTTTGCATTGTTATTTTGGTGGCAATAAGCCTTACACATTCGCTTTTAGCGTAAACGTGTTTTGCTAATTTTGGTATCAGATGTTTAACGCGCGTTTTTGCGTCGTAAGGCACAAAGTTTCGCTTGCTGCACTGTTATTCACTAAACACGGAATTTGATGTCGTCGCTAATATGTCTTTGGAATTACATTCTCTCTGACCCCGTTTAAATTTCAAGCCTGAATTCGTTTTTATTTACTGTTATTCTGTTGCTGCTATCTAGAATTTTGAGATCTTTTGCTTACTCTTTCGCCGGCGGGCGAAGTGTCACTTCGTAGACCACAGGATATTTTGCAAAATAAGGGTGTTATTATTACCATAAGGAGGACAAAAGGACCAAAAACGGATGCTTGTCGTCTGAACATGGTTCTCTTATGACTCGGCCATCGTACAGAAAACATTTACATCATAACGCTATCAAGTGTCCATTGCCGTGGCTAAGTAGCTATGGCATTGGTATGCTGAACCCAAGAGCGCCGGTTGCATCCTGTGCGTGTTAGCTACTTTTGTGACGGTATCTAAAGAGAAAAACGCCCATATGATGATATTTTTGCACGCGTTAAAGATCACCATGTGGTAAAAATCAATTCGCAGCTTTCTACTACGACGCACATCATACCCCAATTGCAGCTCCCACGCGTTCAGCCGCAAAATAAAAAATCAAGCCCAAAGGGTTGAAAGCCACGTATCAGATAAGGCATCGAAGAATATTTGTTGACCCTTAGATGGACATGATTTTCATTAAAATACATTAGAAGCTGTCGTGGCATACAGCGGCGTGTTCAATTACGTGCACTCGAAATCGGAAATTCTTTTGTAGATTGCAGAAAAGATTCTCGAATGTGTTTTAGCGTGAGTAGTATATACTTCTTCACGTGACAGCTAGCTGTCTTGGGAATATTAGGACGGTTACTCGTGGCTTTTATGCTCAAGTTTTCCGAACACCTACTCATAGAACTGGATGTTTATCGGATTGTGCGGCTAGCTCACCCTAAAAACATTGTTTTAAAGAGCTGTATTTTGACTGAGCTTGCGGATATAATTTCCTGTAAACTTTGTTCTGTTTTGTTGAATGCTTAAACTTGGAGTTACATATTTTGAAGGGCAAAAAACAGCAGAAGATTATAGCATGGCCTAGCCCATATGACACGATCGCCCGGCTTGCAGCTTCTTGTGTTCCTTTCCAATGCTCTGCCCTTCAGTGATTCTCCAGAACTGATGCTTTTTAATGCGATTATTGGGGTGCGCCTTTTCAGGAGTAACTGCCAGTTTGGATAAGGCTGAATGCGTCGCACCTGTTTGGGATTCAGTTGCTGCTTACGGTGTTACAGAAAAGTGAACCAGGAAGAGAACAAAAGTGGCTGGCGATTACGATACTCCCTAATGATATATTTGGGTGCAGCAGCCGTGAGCTGAGGCAGCACTTACTCATGTGTTCTCTCGACGGCAGCGATCATGATCCTCTGCGTCGGCGCGCGATGTGCGTCGCAGGAAGGGACTGGAAGTGGGTCAGGCGAACGCACATCATAGTCGCGAGCAGGCCCCCCTCACTTTTTCAAGAAGCGTCGCGCCCTAAAACGCCTCGTGCGGGCACAGCATACTGCCGCCTCCCTACCCCAACTGCACACTTCGGAGAGCGCTGGCTCGAGCCGCCACGGTGCACCGCCGTCTCCTCCAAATTTCGCGACACTCGCCTGCTTTACTTTCTCTCATCGTTCGCTTTCTCTTTCGCTCCCCGGTCCAGGCCATCCAGTTATACCGACAACCGGCTCAGCCCAGAGAGTGTGCCCTAAAACACAGCTACGCCCAACAAGGGCTTCTCCCTAAACCACATCTGTTCGCATGCGACAGGGGCCTAACGACAGTTCTTCGTTGCACATCGGAGAAAAGTGTTTCATGGATTGCGTCAGAACAGTCGGTATAAACTATTATTGCATTGAGAGAGAATTACCTAAGCTGATTACCCTAAATATATGTCGGGATTCAATGTTCTTCCTGTGTTTCACTCACATATGTGGGAGATGAGTACTTGGGCCGTTAGAGCCTCCGGTTTTTATTATGAATATCCCACTACTACTGCGTTCCGGGGAGCCAGTCTTGCTGTGCACTTTGTCTGAACGTGGGGGTGAGGCATTTAATTAGTGGGGTGACCGCCTTGGCTGGAGTGGTGCGTGGCTTTATGGTATAAAAATACATAGGAAACACGAACTGTAGATTAGAACGCTTGTAGTGCGTCACAAAAACTGGAGAAACGTTGATGTAGCCACGTCACCCTGTACGCAGTAGCCAAAGCAGTATGGTTGTCTGAAGCGGTGACACTTCAAATTCTGCAACCGAGGCATTACAACATGCAAGGGGAATGAAATATATCTGCAAATAACACAATTCAAACCGCAATACGACAACGTTCTCAAAAAAAACTTGTATATCGTGAGCGCGAAGCACCGAATCGTAGAAATTCATTTATTTCTCTTCTACATTATCCTCATGATCAACCACTTCATGGAACACTTCGCCTTCTGGACTGATCATCATCATCGTTTGTTCTTGGAGTGGTGTTCAGAGACGGCTGTGTCGTATAATAAACGTCTTGCTTCACCAAGTACCCAAGGGCCTTACAAGTGCTAGAGGTTTCCCTAGATTCCATCCTCACTGCCTCCCAAGCACACCCCTGTAGCTCCCTTTTGGTAGGCTATTGCTTTTAGCAGCGATGCAGCATGAGGCTGGAAGCAACGCCGCTGTCGCCTCCCTAGCTGCGCGTCTGGCATTTGCTGTCACGAGCCGCCAGCGCGACCATCCGCATTTCGCCAGGCTCCACGATGAATACGTCGATTACTGGCTGGAGCAGTATACTCGATTCAGTGCCGTTAACCGTTGGGACGACCGTATCTTCGACGCTGGGTCGAAGATACGGACAGTTATGTTTTGCATGGACGTTTACGGTCTACAAAACAGATGCCGGCCATACCGCCACTCAATACAGTGCTGTGCGATCAGCGGGGATGTAGGTCACCGTTGTGACGTATGCCCAAACCCTGACATGCGCATCTGTCCCCAGTGTCACAAACGCGATCCCAGCGAGAATCCCCAAGGCGTTCTAAAATGCACATTTTGTGGCCTGGAACACCCAAGGGCAAGCAAGAAGTGTAGAAAGAAACTCAGGCATCCTCCACCCCCATACGAGTGCGTGAACGACATGCCAAACATCTCTTTTCCAGAAGGGTATGCTGACGGGCCAGTTGGTACATTGTAAACTAAGACGAAGAAAGGTAAGACTAAACACAGGCGCTGTCCCGTCGTTTGCGCTGTTTTTCTTAGTTTATCTCTTTTCCAGCGCACGTAATACCCAACCCCAATCAACCTCCACAAACACAGTCGCTGCCACTTCGCCCCCTCCACCACCACCGCTAGTGAAACCATGGAGCCATGTTGCTAGCCCGTACCCAACCTAACCAGCTGTCATTACTCCCTTGCCCCCTCTAACGCAACAAAACCTCGACAGCCAAGCTATGATCGCCGTACTTCGAGAAGAAAATGCCATGCTCGGGAAACTGTTCACAGCCCTGCCAGAATGAACCGCTAACCTTGAAAAACGTTTAAAAGAACTACTCAGCAAAGCCGCCTCCACTTCCAAACTACATCTACACCAATTTTTTCTTACAAGCCTACTTGAACCCCGAAACCCTTCACATAACCGGACATCGCTCGCTGCGAAACCCTGATCCGTAATATCACCTGGCACCTGGCCATTTAACAGCAATCACCGCAGCGACCGTTCCACGGGGTTACTAAACCAGGATGCGAACCCCTCGCCAGTCTTCCCCGCGTGACCGGCCCGTCGGCTATTACTGTAGGATCCGGGGACACATATCCTGCTTCTGCTGACGCCGTCTCCTAGATGAACGACGAGGGTACGTGATTTCAGCTATCCTTACGGTTCACAACTTCGCGCCTAAGACTCACCTCCACGTCGCGCATCGCCACCTCCCGCCTCGCTAGACCCGCCTCAGAACGTCGTCCCTCGGGCCGCCTATTACCTTGACCGTATCGACGGTTCGTGTGCCCCCTTTATCCGACATCCCACGTTCCCGACAAACGCTCGGAAAACTAGCGCCTGCAGTTCTCCGAGGTGCAACTGCGTCGGCCGGAAAATGCGGATGTCCTTCTCAGTACCCATTTAAATGTTTGGCTGTTATCCTGGCAGTCAGTATTATGAAAAATTCAAGCGGGGTCGCTGGCCCTCCCAACATTGCTACACACCATTTTCCCACAACAATACGAAGACACATGTCCCTTCTGTCGCCAAAAAAGGCCGCTAGCGACACGTGCTTGCAGAGTGTACATCACTCAAAGCCCCCATCATAGAAATCCTATGCCCAACCAACGCCCGCCCTCCTCCATGCCCCTAAGAGCGATGGGAGATCCTTCGGTCCAGCTCCGCCGCAACGACCAACACGGCCCTAGTGGCCCGGGGCCTGGAGGTGCTGGCCGTCTATGGGCCCGGTGAATAAGGCACCACCCCGTTGGAGGCCGCTTAAACGGTGACTTCAACGGCTCAAATAAAGATTTATCTTTCTATCTATGGAACAAAGTTTCGCTAATGCTCTTGTGTATACTGGTGGAAGAGGTTCGGTTATTCATGAAGATTTGTGTTAGCATCTCCGCAAGGCAAAAACTCCTTACACTGGTTGCTCACTGCGTGGTGCTAAAGGAGTCGTACTGCAACCCTCAGGACAATGTACAGTTCGAGCATTCATAGATGAACGCCGTGGTCACGTTCTCTGTGCAATGCTTACTCCGTGTGCACACCAATTGATTCTGAGGTGGGACTTTCTGCTTTTGGCGTCCACAGTCATTTTCTGCAAATTACCGGGTGTTGAACTCATGGCTATATGGTTAATAATGCGGAACCGCCTCGTCTTGTAGTAAATGCTGAAGGTTTGCTCCCTGGCGAAGAGACGCTAAATACAATTTGCGCAGCTAAGATTTAATCTGGTGTCGCCTTAATCGTTCCTGCAGGCTTCTTCTTTTCTAAAGCAGTCGTCATTTCCACCTGCCTTGTCCGGTTTTTGTATGAGTCAGCAGTACTTACTGCAACAAACGTAAGTTTAGAGCCGATCTTGCTGCCCGAAGATACTGCTATTGTCGCTTCTGCTTCTGCTGACAGCCAGGCCATGTCTGATATCCCCATTTGCTCGTCGTCAGCAGGTCAGCACCCTTTCGATGTTGCATCGTCATTGGGCGCTCTCGTCGCCACAATAGGTCTGACGGGAGTCATGAAGAGGCGGTCTCTTCTTGATTTACTGCACAAACACGAAGCTTCTTTTTATTTCTATTCGATGAAGCTCGGTCAGCCATCCACAACAGGGCACCGCATTGAGACGGATGGATCTCGTATCATCCGCCGCCGTCCGTATCGCGTATCTTCGTCTGAACGAACGATGATTGAGGACCATGTTTCAGATATTCTTGAACGTAACCTCATTCTCCCGTCTGTGGGCCCCTGGTCGCTGCCCGTAGTTTTGGTTCGTAAAAAAGACTGATCAGTTTGTTTATGCGTTCATTATTGTGCACTGAACAAAATCACCCGAAAAGATGTATACCCCATGCCCCGAATACATGCCAGTTTGGGCTGCTTACAAGGTGCGGAATATTTCTTAAGCATTGATCTAAGATCCGTCTATTGGCAAATCCCGAATCATGAATCTGACAAAGAAAAAACGGCGTTTTTCACCCCGGACGGACTTTGTAAGTTCATTGTTACGCCTTTCGGATTTTGTAAACACCAGCTACTTTTGAGCGTCTGATGGATACAGTGCTGCGTGGACTCATATAGAACACATGTTTATGTTATCTGGATGATATTGATATCTTCTCATAGACTTTTCCTCAACATCTTGAGCGCTTGAACGAAGTACTGACATCTTGAACAAATGGCGGTCTTCAGCACAATACATCCATCTAAGTTCTCAGCCAAAGCAAAGGAAGCATCCAGCCAGACGCAGACAAAATAACCTCTGCACTCAGTTTTGCTCCACCGATAAAAAAAGCTCTCCACAGTTTCGGCGGCCTTGTCTGTTACTTCCGCTGTTTTATTCCAGGTTTTCCCACCATTGGTTCACCTCTCCAAAATGTTCTGTAATCAGACGTTCCCGTTGCCTCGTCCGACGACTGTGAAAAAGGTTTTCAAGCTCTAAAATGTTCCGTTTTCTCGCCCAGTGTTGTACCACTTCGATCAGACAAGACCCACATTTCTCCATACCGACGCCAGCGGGACCGGCATTGGCCAGTCACCAGTGATCACCAGTCACCACAGTGGCCACCAGTTGATCACCAGTGATCAAAGTGACCACCAGTCAAGAGAGCGGCCTGTTTCTTATGCCAGTCGCTCTCTCCCGCCTGCGAAAAAAGCTACAGCGTCCCATAACAGGAGCGGCCTGCCGTCGTTTTGGGCTGTCCACATATTTCGACCATATTTATACTGCCGCCATTTCACGAATGTAACCAACCAACACGTACTCTTCCGGTTTTTACCTTAAAGAATCCTTACCGGCGCCTTGGACGATGGAGTCTTCGTTTGCAAGAATACGTCTTCTATGGAACATACAAGTCGGCAAACCCATTGATGCAGACGCTCTATCGCGTTGCCCGCTATCGCCTCCATATACCGCTTGTGTATATCCTCCGACAAAAGCCACCGACAAAAGCTTTGCCGCTCGCGCCTGTCCGGTTTATAGCGGTCGGTGAACGCTTTCAACTCTACAAGCTTCTAAATATGACCAGTAATGTAAAAGCATTGTTGGCCGACCGAGCTCTAGATGACAGCCTTCGAAGAGTTGCTTGCGTCGCCAGTAAACGAAACTACGGACGTCGATGGAGTTTTGCGTCATCAAAATGACCACCCTACTGGAGAACGGTGGGTTCCCGTTGCACCTCAGACATTGCAGCAGCAAATTTTGGAAGGATTTTGTGATGATGCGACTGCTGGCCACCTCGGATACCGGAAAACGCATGACCGCATCCGGGCCTTCTTTTGGCCTGGCATGCCTAATAAACGTATCAGTGTGTCCAAGTACGTCGCGTGCTGTACCTCCTGCCAACGTTGAAAGAGCCCTACATCATCTGCGGCTGGACAGCTACAACCAATCTCGTGCCCAGCTGAACCTTTTGTTGTTGTCGGGATTGATTTGTACGGCCCGCTACCTCCAACCTTTACCGGGTACCGCTGGATTTTGACAGCTGTGTATCATCTGACATGGTATTCTGAAAGCCTCCCCTGTGTACTGGATGGGTTTGAGAAATCACGAGGTTCTTTTTGCATCACATAGCCTTCCGGCACGGCGCTCCTCGTGTGGGAGAACGTTTTTCACGAACATTTCCGCAGATGTCCTGCATGCCTGACAAACTGTTCAGAAATTGGCCACCGGATATTCCCCTCAGAATAATGGACTGACCTAAAGATTTCCTCTCACGATTTCTGACATGATTTTAATGTAGATTGCACCTGATCACAAAATTCAGGACCACATACTCCCCATTGTACAATTCGCTTGCAATACGGCTACCCAAAGCACCACCGCTTATTTCCAATTCTTCGTACAGCGTCACCAACTGTCATCGCCATTCGACACCTGTTTCGTTAACGCCCATGTGTTGCACTCTGCTTCAGGCGCTGAACAGTTCATCTCCCTCCTGAAGTACTGCCGCAGCTTTCCCGTGAACACACTACCTAATGTCAGCAGGACCGAAAAGAGCGGTATCAACTCATGACACCGGACTGTGGACTCACATCTGGGTTCCTCGGCTGGACGAAACGTTCCTGCACCGTTTTCTTGGACCCAGCGGTGCTGGAGCTCGGCTTCCAGCGTAACGCCTTCTTACGGGACTACCTAACGCCGAAATACGCCGGACGCGCCGGACGCGCCGGACCCTGGACGCTGGATCACGCCGGACGCGGAAACGCGTGGATCCGGCGCGCGCTGGAACGTAACGCAGGAACACACCGGAGACCATGCCGTCTCCAGCATATAGCGTGGCCGGTGCTCGCGCTGGGCCTTTTTTCTTTAATAGCCGTGTAATTACAAACCAGCATGGCTGTTAACAAGAAATGCAGAATTCCTTCCTTCGGGGAATTTGAAGTAGCGCTACAAAATTTAGCCAGACTCATTTGGGCACTTTTCAGCTGATGTCGCCCTGCTGAATGCATTGTGTCATCGTCGCGTTCCGTCAGTACGGCTCAATCTGTTCATAAATGCAAATTTATTCTCCCGGATAAAACAAATATTAAACTAGCATCGACAGTAACCGTTCGAAAATTTGTTCCTTATATTTTTAGGGTCATTAAAACAGAAGTAAACACATATTTCTTGAACCTCTTTTATATTAACAGCAAAACGTAAGGATTAAAATGGAAAGTCAATCCTTAGCTGGATTCTTTGCCTTGGTGAACCTTGATCCGTTGACAATGCATTCGTAAAGCAAGGCCTGGATGGGTATCCTGTGACGAAAAGCGCACGTTTCCGTGGTGCAGCTTTATCTCGAAGAGTATGCGCGCACGATACGTCTTTTCAATTTCAGTTGATCGTCGAAGCGCATCGCACATATTCCAAATCACGCTGCCTCCGAGAGTCGTCGTATTCACTCGCATCAAAGTGCCAATAATCCCAAGCACCACGTTTTCTCGTCGCTAGAGGAGTCCTCACTTCGAGATGCTTGGAATCCGGACCACTGTTCTTGCTTTTACCACAGCTTTCGTAGCTTCACATGTTGCTGCTGACACTTCCCGGAGACATAAGATGCACGTTTTTATAAAAACGTTGCGCGTCACTTCAACTAGGCACAGCGCCGATGTGAAATGTGGACGGGCCACTCAGCCACACAGCCAACTACAAATTTTGACGGAAAGGCGAAAAGCAGGGAGAAACAAAGTGCTCCCCGGCCGATCCAGAGAACTTTATCCGCGCCGCGACCCCTCGTCACCCCTTTCGATTCTTGGTATTGTAAGCTCCCCCGCCACGGGAGTGCTGTCGTGCGACAGGCCTTCGGCAGTGACGGTGCATCCCCGGACTTTCTTCCGAACGGCGGGGCTGGAGCGAAGGCGGGCGTTTGTTTCTTTCTACGTTTATTCTTTTTTTAACACATCTTGGTAATGTAATGGGTTCACTGGCCCCATTTTGTTTTCTTTTAACACCATAGTGGCAACTGGTGAGCTGGTATAAAATCTTATTTTCTCTATTTAAGCTTGATTGGACACACGGTTGGCTTTAAAATAAACAGGTTGCTCTCTTTAAAAAAAGAATACAACAGCACGCAGATTGAGACAATGGGGCTCTCAAAGACCCAAAAATATATGTCAGAATATGAACTGCAATAATCACACCACGTCTGTATCAGTCAAGACAGAACGGGGGGAAAAGCCTTTATTGGTTGTAGCTTCGTGCTTTTATAGCTATGCCGAACACAGTCACGTGTGGCTGTAATCGGTTGCATTGATAGCCACGGCCGGTTTGTACGAGCATGCGCAGCTTGCACGATACATCTTCTCTTGTTTTTCAAGGGTTAGGTGCATATATGGAATCCACTTGGTTAAAGTTTTGGTCGTAGCCAAGGCGTCTTGGTTGTACGGACCGTTGACTGCGGCATCGGTGGTGGTTGTACGTCCGGGCCCTCCTCGCTGTCGGGCTCGTCGCTTTCGACCGGAATCTGCTGAAACGGCTCGAGCGTAGGCATCAGGTGCTTGCGGTTGCGTCGGAGCACTTGGTTATCTTCGGTAACAACACGATAGGACCTCGGCGCAGTCAGTCCTACCACTTTAGCTTTTCGGTTCCATGCCTTCCCATGAACCCTCACAACCTCCCCTTCCTTAAGGTCTGTCAGGTTCCTCTTACTGGGATCACGTTGCTTGCGTTTGAAAACCCGGCATCTGGGCTGCCGTCTGAAGTCTCGTAGTTGGGTGCGCAGCCTCCTCCCTTGTAAAAGTTCACCCGGTGATCGACCATCTTCCAGCGGAGTCGAACGGTAACCAAGAAGGCCAAGCCAAAAGTCATGGGTTTCCTGCGTTTTTTTCAGTATTGTTTTTACCACTTGGACACCTTTCTCCGCAAGTCCGTTTGACTGCGGAAATCCAGGGCTCGACGTCACGTGCTTGAAATCGTACCTGGATGCGAAAAGAGCAAATTCATGAGAAGAAAACTGAGGGCCGTTGTCGCTGCATACTTCGACCGGAATCCCGTATCTCGCAAAGATGCAACTCAACCTGTCAATCACACTGTTTGCTGTTGTGTCCCTTAATCGTTCAACTTCTGGGAAATTGGAGAGCGCATCAAACACGCACAGATAAAAGTTCCCGCCGTGTTGGAAGATATCGACGCCGACTCTGTACCAAGCGTAGTTCGGTATTGGTCTAAGAATATATAGCTCATTTTCCTGCTTGTACGCATACTTGCGGCATACAGCGCATTCCTTCAACATTGTCTCGATATCGCCGTTGAGCCCAGGCCAGAACACCAACAGTTGGGCCTTCGCTTTGCACTTGTTCATGCCCAAATGGCCCTCATGTATGCGTTGCAGCATTTCTGCTCGCATCGACTTAGGGACAACTACTTTGGTGCCCTTCAGCAAAATGCCTTGAATGGTCGACAGTTCTGCAGCAAATGGCTTCAAACTGCCACCGAGATCATTTCCTCTCAAGTACGCCATTGCTTTCTGCAGATCTGCATCGTTCGCAGTAGCATTAACCAGACGACTAAATGTTTTCTTGCTTACCATGTCCGAGACCGTGGCGATTGCATCAATGTCTACGTCTTCTGTCGATGCCTGAAGTGTCGCCTTCGTTGCGGGGGGGTGACCTCGACAGCATGTCGGCTAGCAGCAACTCCTTCCCTGGGACAAACTGAAGCACATAATCATATTTCAGCAAGCGCAGAAAGAAATGTTGAAGGCGGGGTGGCATATCCCCAATTCCTTTAGACGCGATCGCTATAAGTGATCGGTGGTCGGTCTCGATAGTGATCTGTCGGCCGTAGACAAAATGATGAAACTTTTCACAACCAAACGTTATGCTCATTGTTTCTGTCTCGATCTGAGAGTACCTTTGTTCACTGTCCGTCATAACGCGTGACGCGTAGGCGACCGGACGCCAGTTATCACCGTGAAGTTGCAAAAGTGCGGCTCCAAGGCCATCTTTTAACGCATCTGAGCTAATTTTTGTTCCCTTGGCCGCATCAAAGAGTGCCAACAACGGTGCACTGCTGAGTGTCTCGCATATGCCTTTCCACTCCGCTTTGTGATTATCACTCCATTCGAAAACTGTGTCCTTGACAAGGCTGCGCAGTAGCTTGGTCTTATCTGCCAGATTGGGAATGTACTTTCCAAAATAATTCGCTACACCCAGCATCCGATGTACGGCTGCCTTGTCCTCCGGGATTGGCATCTCGGCCAGTGATGCGCTAAGTGCGGTATTTGGTCTTATACCGTTGTGGCTGATAACATCGCCTAGAAAGTCTACTTCCTGAAGCGCGAACTTGCACTTGTGTGGATTAAAGGTCAGGCCAGCTTGGCTTGCTAGCTGCAGGGCATTGCGAAGGCGTGCGTCGTGTTCTGCTTTAGTGGCTCCCCAGATTAGGACATCGTCAACATATACGCGCACACCCGGAGCCCGATCGAAAATTTCACTCAAAGTCTTTTGAAACACCTCGGGGTGCTGACGATATGCCAAATGGTAGCCTCAAAAAGCGGTAACGCCCAAAGGGTGTACCGAATGTGCAGATTTTCGACGTGGCTTCGTCGAGGGGAATTTGGTGAAATCCGGAGTTCGCATCCAGCCGCGAAAAATACTTTGCCCCCGCGAGCTCTGCTTCGATTTCTTCCCGCTTTGGCATATGGTAGTGCTCGCGCTTCAGACATTCGTTTATGCGCCTAGGATCAATGCAGACCCGTAGTGTGCCGTCCTTTTTCCGCGCAATGACGAATTGACTCACCCAGTCAGTTGGCTCGTCCACTTTTTCGATGATGCCGCCCCGTTCCAGGCGCTCCCACTCCTGTCGAAAAGGTTCTTGCAGTGCCACAGGCACACGTCGGGCTGGTAAAACCACCGGAACCGCATCCTCTCGCATCACCATACGGTACTCACAGGCCACGCGGCCGGTGCCTTGAAATAGGTGCGAAAATTCTTGCAGTATTCCTTCACGGCTGCTGCCGGTCACCGCATCTACTGGACGGCAAACTAGTCCCAGTACTTCGCTCGCCTGTAGTCCGAGTATGGGCTGATGTTCTTTCTTTAAAATAAAGAAACTGAAGCTTGCAGACTTGTTGTTCGCCACGACTGGTAGAGTGGCAACACCGATGTGTTTTGTGACGTCCCCACTGTACGAGCGAAGAATGGAGCCGCTTGGCTGCAGGCCGGTCACATTGCGGCACCGTCGGTACACCGAATAAGGGAGCAGGTTGGCCTGAGATCTAGTGTTCACCTTAAACATTGTGTTTTGGTCTGCGACTTGGGCGTTCACAATCCAGTCGGCGTTACTTCCCTCACGGTGCAGACTCTTACCGTCGAGAATGTCGAAGGTGTCTCGCTGCTCCACTACTTCACCGACTCGAGGCCCTGACTTGCACATGCCCGCACAGTGGTTTCTGGTCGCCACACAGAAAACAAGCTTTCTCGAACGCAGGGCATCTGCCGCGCTAGTGCGACCTGTTACAATTCCAGCACCGGAATTGCTGCCGTCCTCTTCACCGCTGCTACTACCCTTTCCGATTGTCCCCAGGTTTCATTCTGTTGCGCTGATGCTTCCGAAGCTTTGCAGATTTGTTCAGCCTTGAGCAGCGTGTCAGATCTTTCACCCCTTAGCATCTTTTCTCGCAGCTTCACATTGTTTGTGCCGAACACAACCTGGTCACGGATCATAGAGTCGGTCAGGTCCGCGAGTTGCAGGCTTCGTGCCAACTTCCGCAAGTCCCGCAAAAAATGCTCGAACGGCTCCGCCTAGCTTGCGTTCTTGACCAAAACATGTAGACGTTCATAGACTCATTTAGTTGTTCCTTGCCATAGGCTTAAAACTTTTGCCACTACCGTAGCGTAGTCCTCCTTGCTTTCGCCCTCCACAAAAGTGAAGTTGTTAAATCACCTCGAGGGCGTCGTTTCCAGCGGACACTCAGCAGTAGTGCAAGTCTTCGTCGCCTCCGACCTTGGCTCTTTCGGGTCCGCTGTCGCCTGCAGGAACAGCTCAAACTTCTGCTTGAAGAGATCCCAGTTCTTTGCAATGCAACCAGAAAGCAGCAAGCTGATCCGGTGGCTTGATCAGTTCCATCCCTTCGGTGACGCCCTTTCAAGCTAGGGCCGAGCTGACTGAATCCCCTTCTGACACCATGTATCAGTCAAGACAGAACGGGGGGAAAAGCCTTTTTGGTTGTAGCCTTTATTGGTTGTAGCTTCGGTGCTTTTATAGCTATGCCGAAACACAGTCACGTGTGGCTGTAATCACTTGCATTGATAGCCACGGCCGGTTTGTACGAGCATGCGCAGCTTGCCACGATACAGCGTCCTCAAAAAGCAAGTTTTGCTTGGCCTTTATGCGTCCGTTTTGCCAACGGGCTACCCGTATTGCCTGAGTCTTTCATCAAAGGTTGTCCACTGTACAATATATGCAATTGCAATTCACTCAAACAACCCCAGCAATTTGTGTGAAGTGCTTTATTTATCCATTAGTTTGGTTAGCGGGCTACGCTGAGATGTTCCAACATTACCGTGATCTGCAATGAGTTGCGTTGTTACCTGCCCATTTGTAGCGAAGGTTTTTTCAAACACGACATGAATGATAATGGCAGCAATACAACAAACTTTCATTACGACAGACGCTTGCAATGCAATTGAACGACATGATCGTCGCTCGTACGGAGCATTGTTTCCGCGAAGCACACGCTAAAAAAGTGGGATTTTGCGGCACCGCACGGGTCGAAAACACCAAGTTTCGGAGCATCTGCGTCGATCACGGCGCTGGATTACAACCAGTCGACCACGTAACCGGCGCGCGGCATTGCTGTGTCCAGCCAAGCAGCGGCGCCGGAAGAACGTAGTGTCCCGTTCGCCCTATCTGAATCCCAGTCAGTCTCCAGAGGCAACTTTCCCGTCTTATTCGATGGTTTCCAGCAACCTCCCCGCGTTGATGTCGTCCAGCCTGGCGTTTCCAAGTGATTTCCGTTCTTTATGGCGTATTCCACTCCTCTCCTAAAGCTGCAAAATGCGGTCCCCACGTTGCTGTCGTCGGGCTCGGCGTTTTCCAGTCTATTCCGTTCTTTCCGGCGTATTCCATAGCTCTCGTAAAGCTGGAAAACGCGGGGTTTTCCGACAGGGGCGTACACCGTCCTAGAGAAAACTTCACCGGTCAATTTCCGCATAACCCCCGCTACTTTACCTGCAGACCCCTGATGCCGCGGCAGGAAGATCGCGCCCGTATCTCGGCTAAAGCCGTTCTATCGTCATCCTACCGTGTGCTCGCGGCATGGAGGCCACATCGACGGGCTTCTGAAATAAGTGTCAGTGCGAAGGTCCGAACCGTGGAAATTCATTTATTTCACTTCCACATTATCCTCATCATCGAACACTTCGAAAGAGGCTTAGTCGCCTTGTGGAATGGTCCTCATCATCGTTTTGTGCCTCGACAGGTGTTCGGAGAGGGCTGTGTCGTAGAATAAACGTCCGGCTTCACCAAGTACCAAGGGCTTTACAATATATATATATGTATCTCTTCGCTGATTTCCACTTATTATACATGCAAATATTACTTAACATCTATTACATAAAAATAGCGGTGAAAAATGGCCCGCAAATTTGCTCACTTCGGTGCAAAAATTGCGAACTGACTATAGTCTTCTGCAGTCCCTGCTACATAGCTGCCTCTTTTCTCTGCCCTCTTCGCTTCTTGTTTACGTCCTCAGAATATGTTTCATCAGTTTATTCCAGTTTTACGCTGTTCACACTGATGACACGTAATTTGTTGAAACTGTTTGGCTTGGTTGGCTTGGTGTGCAAGAGATAAGATGTAAAATTTTTACGATTTTGGTATTGTGGGCTTTTGTTTGGACGCTTTTTAAACAGCGCAGCTGTTTCAGCTATTTCTTATACCGGTGCCGTCGGCACCGGTATAAGACGGATGCTGTGCCTCCCGGCGAGGAGGGAGAGCACGAAAGCAGCGAGCGTCAGCAAAAGGCAGAGGCCATGCGCTAGCCTCCCGGCCTAGCCTCCCAGCAGGCCTCAAACCTTGATAGTCCAGCTTCCAGTTGCGCCGAAAGCTACACTCATCACTGCTGGGCTCTACTCTACTGGTGGGAGGAGTGGCATAAAATAAGGTCGCCGGTCGCAAGAGGACAGATACCGAAGCTCTGCGCATAGGCGGCCGTGCACGCCAGATAGGCCATGTGTATTTGCTTTTCGCCTCCGTCAAAAAAGCACCCACCATGACTATGATCGCACCAACGTCCTCGGGTACTAAAACACAATCTTCAAGCATAACCCCGTCTAAACATACCAGAACCGAGAAACGTTATGTGTGGCCGCTAGCATCTCTGTTTGCCGAATCTTCGCGCCACAGGCGAAGCTTCCTCAATTTTGGGTGTTTGCTTTCAAACTATTACGAATAAGTATAATTTATAAAAAAACAGTGATTGCATAGATTTCTATACAAATGTGGCTTCAAATAGACTAAACGTTTCCTCAGGCTTGCACCACAGAAGCGTTTCAGTACACTAACAGCCCGAGACAAACACTTTCTCGGAAATGGGCGGTAACGACGTTGAAGAGGGGCTGACACACTGTTAACGTGGGAGCCAACCAAACCAATATAAGCGGCAGAGAGACTCGTCAATGATGTTTTAGCGTGCAGCCCTTAACTGCCTGCACCTGTGGTTCAATGGCGCCCTCGTCCTTCGTTGTGAACGATGAAATGAAGGGGACACCAAACACAAAAGGGATAGAAAGATCACGAAAGCGAAGGAGGAAAACATGGCGAAAGTGTGAAGGGGAGGGCGGTATGCTGATACGGCGGGAGACATTTTGTACGACGGCGATGCGCTAGAATACATCCACGATAACGAAGACGCCACCGAAGATATCGCGGTCATGAGAGCGAAAGGCGAATAATGGCGAACTGCCTCTGGGTGACGGGCTACGAGACCATGCCCGCGTATACCGCGAGCCATTGCGCGTTCGCTCATGCGGCTATGCCTTCGTGATCCGCAGACACCCAGATGACTGCAGTTCAATGTGTAGAAAAGTTTAGGCTAAGGGAGTATTGTAATTGGCTCCAACTTTTATTTAAGGTATTAACGATTTTGACGACGCAATGCTCTCCCCAAAAATTGACAGTCCACTTGCACACTCAGTGAGAGGAAGTGGAAATGTTACACCAACTACAAAAACTCCCGAAGTAGTCAACGCCTGAATACCTGAGGAGATGGCAGGCCACGTGCGGAAGAAACGCGCTGATCTTTACCCCTTCCTTGTTGTTCAGTGCAAAATATCGGGGCACCACTATCTGTGGACATTGAATTTTTTCTCTTGTTAAGAAGCTGAAAAATTGGCAGCGTATCTTTTACGTTTGGCAGATTATAAAAAATACAAATCTGGCTCGGATTTCTGTCTTTGGTGCCTATCCGCTAATATACCGCGAAATAGATGTAAACGCGCATGATACTAGTCGCAGTTTTCTTTTAAAGGGATGTGTAGACACCCCACTCAATGCAATTTTGGCCCATGACAACCTAGAGTACCACAAAAGCGTACTGATGTCACCACAGAAATACAAAGAAACGTGGCAGGTAGCTCATCATCCAATGAAGAAACACCACCTAAATGTGTCGGCCGGGCACAGTGCTTGCCAAAGGCGTGCTTCGTTAGAGCCTGGAGATGGCTTACAGGTACATTCCCGAATCAGATGTCGAGTGCTCAAAGAGAAATCTTCTAAAGCGGTTCTTCGGGGTCTACCTGGTTGCATGGCTACTCAGCGACATCAGTTATGTAGTTATTCTAATTCTCTGCTTGTTATTCTAAAATGCCCACAAGCATCAGGACAATGCTTTTACCGCAGGGGACGGTATCACACGTTGTAAGACCCGGCCCTGAAATGACACAATGAATACAGACCGGAATTTTAGGAACGAAAATCTAGATTGTAGGTCCCTGTAATTAGCACACAAAGCTGTCTCTTAGGCATATGTGGGGGTGAAATACTCTTTTTTAGGCATTCAGATGTTATTGGTATTCGGTGCAGCAGTGTATGGAAGGTAACATTTAACAAATGCAATCAAAACAGGGAACAGACAACGTGCTGCGCAAAAAATGTTACATTTTTAAAGCAAAGCTTTCTACCTTTACCAGCCAACGGTTCTTTTGTGGCGTGCGGGACAAGAAACTCCCAACGCGGCCGTGGAGGCAGAGGGTGCTTTTCCCTCACGGAGCACAGTGTAGATGGTGCGGCGATAGGGCGCTATTTCCCCGCGTTCCCGTGCTTATCCCGGCGGGCGCGTCGGCGCAGCCCTTACGACGGCTTTGTCGTCTGCTTTAGCGACGACAAAGGGGCTGTTTTGGTCTGTTAGGGCCTGCGTTGGCGCAGCATCGCGTCCATTGCGCGCTTACTTCGCATGGCTTGATTAACTTGTTCGACAGAACCTTCTGGGTAACCCGGTCCCGACGGAATTAAGTGGTCGTACGGGAAAGATACGTTAAGGATTGGTTTTGAAGGCGGGAAAGCAAATTGTAGAGACAACTCAGATATCTAGCCGCTAGAGAAACGCTATCATTTGCGCACTGCTTTTCTCGAATGGGATGGTGTTTTCTTAATTGCTCAATAGCGATTCAGTTGTGTTTTAACGGGTATTACAAAAGACGAATGGAGCAAACGGTTCTCATAAATAGCAATTATAAATTCCGTCAAATTTCTCGCTATTTTCAAACTTACCAAACCATTTAGTTTAAATTTGTATAAATGGGTATCACTAAGCTCGCATGCCGGATTGTTTTGGTGTCTGCGCTTGTGTCACGCAGTGATGTGGCCCTTTGCGAGCACATCAGGCCGGCTAGGTTCTGCTTGCTCACCCTTCGAAACACACTAATCTCCGTTTTCTTTCCTTTGATCTACGGCCGGGCTACAGCGGCGGTGTGCGCCGCTCGAGCCCGGCCGTGGCCGATGCTGCTTTATTCGGGATGGCGACCCCGCGAACCTCAGGTAAAAGCTGGCAGAATCTTTCGTTTCACTCTTTGTAGAGCCACGTATGTGAATTCAAGTGACGTCGCATGTGGAATTGTTGAGGGTCGTTTACTCCTTTGCTCTTTAACCACCGTCACAGCGTGAATTAGAGCCGTTTTTTGTAAAAAATCGGCAAGATTTACGTGAAAGGTAAGGCTATTCAATACTGAAAAATAACCCTCTCCAGTTTTTACGGCTCAATGCTGGGGCTACGTGCAGTCAACATTTGTGGGTGATAAAGGGACGCTCAACGGCCACCGAAGTTGAAAGAGCGTTCCTGACCGGAACGGTGAATGATTTATTTTATCTGGAATTGAGGAGTGTTTGACGCCCACAATGTTGGACAGTCTTTCAGCCGAAGGAACCTGGTAATGTTCTCGAATAAAAAATGTATGCTTCAGAATCGCTCTGGCACTCACAGGTCCTTCGAGGACGACAGTGGCCAGTCCAATACATTGAATAAGGCTGAACATTCTCAGTCAGTTTGGTGCCGGAATTGGTATTTGCTGAATTATTTCCGCTAAGAACGTTAAATAAGTTTATGTGTTTGCAAGTAAAATTAAAGTTTACCCTCGTCTGGAAATATTCTGGGACCCGCCGCGGTGGCTCAGTGGCTAAGGCGTTGCGCTGCTGAGCACGATGTCGCGGGTTCGATTCCCGGCCGCGGCGGCCGCTTTTCTGATGGAGGCGAAAAGCAAAAACGCCCGTGTGTACGAGATTTCGGCGCACGTTAAAGATCCCCAGGTGGTCAAAATTAATCCGGAGCCCTCCACTACGGCGCGCCTCATCGCCTGCGTTGCGTCGGCGCGTTAAACCCTACAATCAATCAATCAAATATTCTGGGCTGCGACGTTCTGGTCGGCTGCGAACATGTCAATCCCATCCTAGTATTTGCTTGAACACTTTCACCCCTTACCAAAGTTTCTCAAATTGTAAGAAAGCCTGTGGTGGAAGAGGTACAATCGCTATCTGTTTTGTGAAGGTACCTGTAATCTGTGGACAGCACAGAACAACCATTACAAATCGTGGCAACACTGACAAATTGCGTGGATAGCACAGTCAAGTGTGATAATCGTGGTTGATAATACTAAATTAACCTTTATTGCCCAACTGAACGACACGCCAATATGTTTCGTATAACAACAATTTTTAAGGGATCCTGCAAAACTCTCGCTAAGCGCTTTCACTCTTTTCTTCGTTTCTGGAACCACTGCGAAAGCTATAGTTATCGCCAGCATGGAGCGGCACTGCAGAATTCGCTTGTCCACCAGATAAGCCTTCCATTTCTGCTTTGTTTTTGTCTTTTTCATAAGTTGCTACCGAAATGCGTTCATTGCTGCAACTGAAGAAAAACCGGCCAACAGCCGCTACATGGCCTTAGTGACGGAATTCTAGCCGTTGAAGAAGGTTAAGACGGGGAAAGAGAGAAAAATTTTTTGAGCGAGTTCACAAGTTATCTGATTGGCATAGAGCAGTAATTTTTGCTGAGATTCTTTGCGACCGCCTAATCTACGTACTGGTTGTGTTGGGTGACTACGGTCTACAAGCATTTAGGATTTCAAAAGAAGTTGAAAAAAGTGTCGCAGGGCCCATTTAAACTATACACTGCATATCGATGAACAATATTGCCACGAACCACGCTTAGGGATTGCTGATCTATGTGATTTGTTTTCACCGCCCGGCTATGTTATCTGTAAGCCAACCCATGCGTGTGTTGCATTCTTTGTTTAATGCCTCACGTTATATTGTTGAATAAGGACAGTTTTTTCCTCTATTTTTACTGGAATACAATATTATTCTTTGACCTGCAGTGGTGTCGATGTAATTGGATGGTTTGCGGAAAAATAACGTGTAAAAATAATTCTCGCGGAGCAGACGCCGCAGCATTCGATTAGCCGCCGCAGTCTGAGCACTTCACTTTGTTGAGTGCTTGTACGCCGCTTAAATTGTAGCGAAAGCTACAATATACGCTACATCGGGCAGCCTTCACAGGGCGACCAGTTTTGACTTTGAGAGCTTAAGGTCAAAGCACACCCCCTTCCGCAAGCGCCCGATTGGAGAAGCGCCCCATGGCGGAGAGAGATAGGCGAGGAAGGAACGGAGGCATAGAGTTAATACTACTGACTCTAGAGCAAAAGCTGCCCGGCCAGCCCGTGCATTGAAACCGTGCTACAACCCGGGCGCTGACATGATGCCACCCACAGCGTTGCCCGCTGCCTTTTTGCCTACTAGAGTTGGCGGCAGTAGGTCGGTATTCACCTAGTAACCCACGCATTCCATCATGGCAGCCACCGTTGCTGTGAGTGCGCCGTGAAAACTCTGCTGTGCAGAAACGTTGTGTGAAGTTTTTCTTGTGGTAGGTAGCGAACTTTTGTGTCATGCTGCCGCGTTAGATGCAGTTTTGCATTCTCCGCAACTGAGAAAGGTAGCGCCTAGATTAGCGGGTACTTCGTACGCTCGGAGAGGTAGCTTTTTGCGGGTGCGTCAGGGGAGTTCGGTCGTCGCTTCGGAGTTGAGCGGACGTGCTTTTTCGTGCTCCTGTGCTTCGGAGGGGCTTCATTTCGGCGGCCCGTTGCGCGCGCGGGACGTTGGACGTCGCCTGGCTTTCGCTCTGCTGGTGTGGGCGGTCGAGTGCCAGCTCCCCCCCCCAGTACCCGTCTCCAAAGCGGGTCGGTACCCAGCCGCAGACTTCGCTCGTCGTCGCACCATGCTCGCGTCCGCGCTTCACTGTTCCCTTCGAGGTTTCTCGTCTCCCGGACGCAGCATTACGCCAGCCAACAGTGTTCGTGGTGTGTGGTGCGACGGAATCGACCACAGTGGAACTACTCTTCCCTACTCTTTCCTCACCTTTCTAATCTTTACTTTTCTTTCTCCTATCCTATTTCACGCACTATTCCCGCTTCCGGACTGTGTTAAATGCAGGTGAGCTCCCATCAGAGCTTAATAATATCCCCAGTCCATTTATTTTCCTGCTTCCTTAAAAGAAATCACTTCCCCCTGATTGCTTTTTTCCCCTGATTTTTTTTCCTGGTGGCTTCCCCTGTATTCGCGCATGCGCTGTTTCTGTATATATCATTTTGTGTGTGCTAAAAGAGTTCAGTTGATATGCAGCGCTAGTCCTGTGTAGTCTTTTCTTTGTTGTCCCGTCTGTACAGCGCTATTTTAACATGTTTCACACGCCTCCCCCCCCTGTATGCGTCAGCTGATTGTTTTCGCAATCTATTGAGGTGGTCTTTACAACTACTTGCTTTTCTAGCGAATGGAAGTTCGAACTGGACAACGCTTCCAAGAAATGCATGTAAATGGAAATCGTATTTGTGACTGCACTTTATGCTAAACAAACATGCTTTCTGTGCCTGTTCCTGTGCCTGTCTACGAGGCCCCTGCAGCACGTGTGTCAACTTTTTTCTCCAGTTGAAATGATTTTAGGTAGTGGCCCTTGCATTAGCTTAGATTCAATAACCGTGAAATACCCAAGCCTAATATTAATAAGTTATGTGCATCAAGAAACTCTCTCAAGAGATTTTCCGTTTTTCTAGGTACGCTTAGAGGATTTGTCATTGATTGTATGCTTGGGGACGTCACACAAGGTACATGATTAATGTTGTCAGGTTACATTAGGTCGCAATAATTCTATTTAATAGCAGCTTAAACAAGATCTCGACAAAAAAAAAAAAAAACCAGATACTAGAAGATATTATGTAGAACGCGCATTTCCATTCTGGGTTTGTGGAACTATAGCTTTCAGTACTTCCAACTACAAAGAAAGTAGTGAAAGTGTTCATTAGTCGCTGCAGGGCTCTTTACCGTTTAAAATTTCATGCCCCCTCTCCCAGAATAAAGAAAGAGGAAAATTGTGTGAGGAACTAACTATTTCCAGCAAAGCTATGGCAGGTGTAAAGCCAATAAACAGATAGGGTTAAAAGCCAAAAAACCTTCTTGAAGAAAAAACAATTTCATGATAAAAACCTAAGCACTGGAGAAGAGAAGAAGAACGAAATAAACAAATGCAAGCAGAGGCAGCATAAAAGAGCAAAAAATGAACAATGCAAATGCAATTCTACGAGGCAGTTAGTCACGAAAGCTTCCACGAAGGAGCAGACACTTCAGGAGAAATTTTAAAAATTAGAAATTATGTACCCTATTCACATTATGTACACAGAAAATCAGACATATTTCAGTGGTTTTAGACAATATGGAGCTGAAGTAGCCAAATCAGTTCTTTCCTTAAGAAGCAGATTGCAGTGATTAAGAGAGAAAAACAGTCACAGGTGCTGTAGGGGTGTTACCAGCATGCAGCATCCTTCGTTTGCCCATTTTGTCATTTTGCCTGCTTCTTTTATGCCTATCTTTTTTTCGCCCATGGTGCCGTCTTTGTACTGGCCATTTTCTCGCCATGCTTTTTTCTCCTGAATTTTTTATCCTTTATTTTATGCCAGTCCTTTCCTTTCAAGTTTACTGTTCCCATTTCCACATGTAGCACAGCCAGCTGGACAGTTCTTCTTTCCTTGGTTAACCTCCCTAGCTTTCTTCTACAGTTTCTTCCTTTCTTTGAAGTCGCACATTAGGTCATCTTAGCCTTGCTCTTACTATCACAAACTTCCCTAGAGCTCTGGTGGTATTACTGGTGGTGAAATAAAATTTGTTGGATAAGAATTGCTTGTACATATGACCCTCTTGCTTTTTCTGTGTTTATTTTTGCTTCTGATACACGGACTGATGGCATTGCGATGGCCCATTATTTTTTATGAAAATCAGAATGCTGATGACCACAATCTGAATGAACATTAGCCAGAACTTTCATAATCAGCTACAGCATTACTGGAACCCAGCTTCGGTAATGCAACTTCGTCATCATCCTTGTTGCTGTGAGCACGCTGGAATGGAAGCGTGGAAATTCTACAAGGTCTGGTGTGGCACCTTTGTGGCCACCGGTTTGCTGTTGGCATAAATGAGAAAGCTGTGCTACACATATCGAATTCCTTCGTTCTATCGCGTATCGCATTCGCATATCGCATTCCTTCCTTTTATCTAGTGTGTACAGCTGAAGAACGTCTCCAGATGGCCCTGGCTGAACCGATACATGCAGATGTAACTGTCGCAAATTGAGAGTTCAATTTATTGTCGGCTTTCTTAATGACTGCCATATGCAATGCACATTAAGTGTCTGAATACTCTATATCTCGAAAACCGGCGCGGAAAGACGTATACTAAGAAGAGAAATACACAGGACGACGCGCACAGAAATATACAGGACGAAGCGCGTTGTCCTGTGTATTTCTATTCTTAGTCTACGTCTTTCCGCGCCTGTTTTCGAGATGAATCAGCACCAACTCGCCCAACTTGCCATCCTGTTGAATACTTTATATTAGCGATTGATAGTCTCATGCTAGGCAGTCTGATTCACCTGCTATGGTTATGTTTGGCAGCTGTTTCAAAATTGACCACTATGATTGAACTAATGAGCGGCAATAACAATTTATAGGTGCACTCAAATTAATTTACTTTTCAGGGGAGACGTATATCCTTCGTCGACTCCGCCTTGCACAAAATACATGACGGTCCCATCGCGACCCAAGAAAGCGCATATGTGTGTTACCTCAACATGCTTCCTAGGCGGTTTCTGTTGACAGACAGATTTCCGGCCGAACCCGCAGGCATTTCAGGCAAAACTGCCTGCAGGCGGGGTGGTCCTGATAATTGGGCGTGAACAGAAGTGGCCGTTTTCGTTCATTGGCGAAGGCACCCAGGGAAGGACAGAATAATTTTTCTTAACGCCCCACCACACGGATGCCCATCTCACATGAACGAAGTTTACTCCGCCCCCACGTCCTCTGTGCAGGTATATACATGGGCCATATGAGAGCAGAGGTGCAAGTATACGTAATTAAACAACGTCGCTGATCCGCCAAATTTAAGAAATGTGTCATGCAAAGCATCAAATATATTCTCGAAAATTTCAGATTGCGTGTTTCAGCGATCGAAGGAGCATGCACCAATCGCACACACCCATACAGGAGATTTCTGCCCATACATTCGGGATTACCTTTCGGCTTCGGCTTGTCCTCCTCTAGAAAACCACCTTATCGTGCAAATAAAGTTACCATTATTATTATTAGTTGGCGGTTGTTTTATCTCTGACTCAAGTAAAACACCGTTGAGTGAAAGTATAACAGCACCCGTAAACAAGAGCCTAGTTATACGCTAGGCATAGTAAAATGGTTCGTACATTTGTTTGTTTTTAATTTACGAATCATATACGATTAAAAGGAGCCGATCTGCCCAGACATGCTTCGCGTAACATGGTATGACCGGCTGACGGCGAGTTCAAATCGGCAGCAGCCACTACGGACATGTAGAGAAGGTGTCCTTGAAGATAGGTGGAGGCGGCTTTATTCCGTATCGTCGGCAGTCCTCGCAAGCTTGTTTTCGCAAGCAACGAAGTGACACAGCAGACACTAAGGCGTGTTAGAGTGAACCTTTGTAAATTAGCCCCACACGACTGACGCTCCTCACAATATACCGAAACTGAATTTGGCGCCTCATCCCGACGTCTTCTTTTTGCTTATAATTTCATTTATTTTTGTTCGTCAAGCATGAATATTTCAAGAAAACTAATAAAAAGCATACAAAGTCGTAACAAAACTCAGTTATTGCCATAAAAGTTGCCTAATTTATCTTAGGGCCCTAAATTTGTGCCTCATTTTCAAGAAAAATTGTTAGCCATATCTTCAACTACTGATCTGGCAACTACAGCGTGGCATCATGGCGGCATTCGTGTTTAGACACATTTTTGAGCCAGCTTTACCCGCCTGAACGGAGGAGCTCGCTGCACCCGTGCCGCCACCTGGCGGGGGAACGCAAGGACGCCGCCACCGCCGCGAGAAGAGCGGGAGACGAAGGAAGGCGACGGGTGTGCAGAGCCGTTTGCGATGGAGTAGCACGAACAATAATCGGTGGTCGCTCGTACTGTGGCAAAGCTTAAGCAACGCCGAGAGGGGAAAAAGAGGAAACATGCTACTGTTGCGTCCAGCTTCGCTATCTTCAATTCTTACGTGCTGGGTGGAGCTTCTTCTATATTCTTTTTTTGGTTATTTGTGGAGAAAAAGATCTCTGCAATGAGCGTTCTTTCCTTGAAAAAAAAAAAAAAACGTGCGTCGTCATTGGCGATGTGACAGCTGCTAGGTGCTGGGTACGCAGCCCTCATGCTCTCTGCGCCATAAGGAAGGCGCAAAGGCAGTCCAACAAGAGTCAGCCCCGGCTGAAAGGTTCACCGACAGAGTTTGGTGTCCTGCTAGAAGGAACAAAGAGAGCAACCTATGCAACCCCTCCCCCCGTGCTGCAATAAGCAACCTCGCTGATCGTCCTGTTGCACATTTGGGAACCGCTATATTTCTGGTGAACTTCCGCTGAAGACCTAGAAGAAAGATCGAAGAAGCTGGAGGAAGTCCGTGTCTTCAAGAGGTGGGACAATGAAGAAGAAACGTTCCGGCATATTTTGTTTTACTTAAAAGATGCAGCTCGAACTTTGTTCCCGAATCGCGAGAGCTCTTTGAGCAACTGGACTCAATTCAAAAGCATGTTCCTTAAGACCTTCGCTACCATGATGACACAAGGAGCAGCGTTGTTGCTTGAAACTTAGACGCAACAGCCCAACGAAGTGGTCATAATCTTCATCAAAAAGATGGAGTGACGTTTTCGCAATGCGAACCCAGAAATCATGAAGAAAATGTGAGGTTTCTGATACGAGGGTCACAACAAGAGGTTTCGCTTGCGTTGTTCGCAACCACCCTAACACAGTGCCCGACTTCACGTCTGAGGGCGCCAGGATGGAGAAGATGCTGATGGAGATGTCGTAGGAGGCAGTACGACCACCAAATCAATGCACTGGTTTCGGAGACTATCGGTGCCGGGGGTAGTTGCTCCGATACACTGCGCCAGACCATCCGCGCCATCGTCAGTGAGCGGCTGCGTAAACTTCCCAAAGAAGCCATAACCCCAAGTTCCTGCCTGAACGAAGCGATCCGGGAAGAGCTGCAGCAGCCACTGGGTACTTGAACGACGACGAAAGCACCCCGCGATCCGCAAGCGATGGCCTACACCCCAAAGAAGGCCGATGTGGGGCAAACACCAGACCATCGTCTGTTGTCCTGCCACTGCGGTGATGCCGGCCGCATCCACCGACGCTCTCCGTACAAACGACTAGGAATGTGAGGTTTCCCCATCGAAACACCTTGTCCGTTGCCTGGATAACGCACCGATGACAACAACGATTACCTAAAGCCACCAGCCGAGGAGCGGAACGATACCACTGTTCGCCGTCATCATACCGGGATGTATCGGCAAGCCGCCGCAGCAACACTGACATTCTACGTGGAAGGTCCCCTAGTTCAGGAAGGGGAATCTAAAAGCAGCAACGTATGCAGGAGAAGTTGCACTACGGTACAAAAACGAAAACCTCCGATGACACAATTACACACAAAAGAGTAAGAGTCACGACGTTCCCTGATCCCAACGACACGATCTCACCCTGACGGGACGCACATGACACAGGCCGCCTATGTCAAGACAACGATAATGACGACTCGTAGCCCCCGATCATCAACACGCGTCAGCCAGAGACGACGCCCCACGCACGCCCCACTCGAAGACGAAATTGACTGACGTACGGGTATACATGGAGAGAAATGACGTGGTGGCTTGATATACACGGGGGCGGCTACTGACTGATGAGCGGATCACTCGAGACAAAGCTGGAAAAAGTTACAACCAGCTTGGATGGTCCCATATCCGCACAGCTCGAGGTCACCTCGTTACGCCAAGTGGAACATGGACACCATGGGTCACCATAAATGGCCCCTGTACCGTGCCGTTTTTATCATATTTCCGAAGTGCTCCTGCGAGGTAATTCTCGGATTGGAGCTTTTGACGGAGGGTGGGGCTTTATTGATCTTCAGGTCAAGTGAGTCGCCGAAGCCAAGCGCTGGCGTGTTTTTCTGAAGATTACCGACAAACACTTCAGACTACCCCCTCGCGGAAGCCTGATGATATTCGTATACTGTCAAGATGCTGATCCTGACACCGATGCAATTGTAGAAAGTGACAAAATGTTGCTGCCTTTGCCTCCGGCGCAAGATGTGTTGTGGCCTCGCAGCAAAGAAAATCCCATGTTCTCGTCACCAATTTCCTAGAGGAGTATCAGAATCTGAACATGGAAGGGGCAATTGCGTACGTACAATAAATGCACTAAGCGAGTGGAGCGATCGGGTCGCCTACTTTGAACGCCATCTCGACAACGCCTTTGACCCTCAGCTTTTCTTCGACACAAATCCGGTTCTACCGCAATATAAACAAGAAAATTAAGGGCTTTATAATGCCGTAAAATAACTGTTTTTCGTCTACCGCGCCGCTGTGACAGACCCCGCTGGCGAAGCACCGAATTATCACCGAAGATGGAGCCCGACCAACGCGGCAGCGAAAATTGCGGAGGTGTTCACACGAACGCGGATCTATGCGGACGCAAGTTTAAGACATGCTCGACGGCGACATCATGCAGTCCTGAAAAAGCCCCTGGGTGGCCCCAGTTGTGTTCGTGAAGAAAAAGGACGGTGCTCCTAGGTCTGCGCTGACTACCGATGGTTCAACAAAATCGCGAAAAACGACGTATACCACTTCCCACGAATTGATAACGCCCTTGCCTAGACGCTGCTAAAATGACAGCCATATCAAAATATCTGGATCCAAAGAACCGAACAGGTATGCCAACATTGCTCAGTCTGTGCGGCTACTGTAGGCAATCTGTGGCAAACTTGAGACGCATTGCAGAGCCACTCATGCGCTTGTGCTCTTGTCGAAAGAATGCTCGATTTTTTGCTGGAAAGACAACCAAGGGAAGCATTTTGTGATCTGCAACGATGCTTGCAAATCCTCCCACTGGCTCATTTCGACAAAAACGCCGGAAGAGAAATACACAGCCGCCAGTCATATATGCCTGGGTGCCGGCCTCATACAAAAGAATAGCGGTTGCGTAAAATTTATAGCCTATGGCAGTCGCAGGTTTTCAAAAAAAGAAAAAAAAACTACTCCGCCTCATAGAGAGAGTGTTTTGCGATCGTATGGAGAATTTTCAAATTTTTCCCATATGCCTATGGCAGATAAGTTAAAGTGGTGACAGACCACCATGCACTCTGCTGTCTAGAAAGTTTTAAGTACACCTCTGGCTGTCTTCGGTGCTGGATCCTGCATTGACCATCTCGAACAACGCAATGTCGCGGCGCCAGGGGTTTTTAAGCGTAACTCTACTGATTCCTGCTTAAACAATTCGGTGCTAGTAAAGAACTCCAACCTTACGACAACAATGAAGTGCCTTCTTGTCGTACCTGCTAGCCTCTGTTAAGAAATCTTAGCAGCATGTAATGGCGAAACATCCTTAGGGCACCTTGGCCCGGCATGTGCGCTCGGAACGATTAGGACGAAGTATTACTGGGCTCGCAATACGTTCGAAGTCACCCACTACGTCCGCTGCTGCCGTGAATACCAGTGGCAGACCACGCTGCCCAAGAACCTCGCGTGACTTTTCCAGCCGACACCCCTCGCAGTGAGGCCCTATAAACAGGTCGGAATGGGCATTCTGGGCCCTTTCCCGACGACCTGAGTCGAGAACAAGTCCATTGACATAGCAAACGGCTACATGATGCGCTACTCAAAAACCCCTATTCTTGCGAGGGAGACTGCCCAAGAAGTCGTAAAGTTCTTCATCAACCAAGTTGTGCTGCGATGTAGAGACCACGTCCTCATCACAGACGTAGAATTGCCTTACTGCAGAGCTCATGCAAGGAAATTTACGCTACAGCAACACGGATAGTCGAATAATGACGGTGTAGCACCACCAAACGAACGGACTAACGGAACATCTGAACAAGACTATCGCGGATATGCTGTCAAAGTCCGTCGGCAATGAACATAAGACTTGGGACGAAGTGCTTCCGTGAGTAACGTTTGCGTACAATACGGCTATCCAGGAAACTATGTAGATGACACCATTCAGGCTTGCCTACTAAACTGGACGACTACGGTGCTTGACGCCATGCTTCCCCACGTAAAGAAGACGACGACCTCAGCGCCCACATTTAAGATTCTCTTCATCCCGCGGAGGAGGCCCGCCAGATCACTCGAGTTCGTACAACGGACCAGCAGCAGGTGGTTGCGGGACGCTACAACCTCCGACGCTGAGACGCCGAGTACCACCCAGGGAATCGTGTGTGGGTTTGGACTGCAATCCGACGATGTCGACTCAATGAGAAGCTTCAGCGATGATATTTGGGGCCCTACCGGGTGCTACGATTTGTTGGCCTACTTACCTATAAGGTGATCCTCGATAACGATTTAGGAACATCACGACGATGCACACGGCCTGAAGTCGTCTACCTGGTTCGTCTGAAGCTTTACTACAGAAAATGGCGAGCTTTTTAGTTGCTGTTTGCCTGGACTGTCAGTTTATTTTAGACGGTGATCGATGCACTCTAGGAGGGGGGTAATGCTGCGAACGCTTCAATGGGTATGTTTGCTTCTGTGTTTTGTTTTTACCTCCAGGCCGCGCTCGGCTGTATTATCTGTGGGCCAAGCTAAGAGTTTGTTTCGTTTTTTTTGATGCCGCACCTGTGGTCTCTTTTCACAGGGAGGAGTCTTCGTGCTTACTTTACTAGACTAGAATAAGCTTCTTTGACCTCCAGGGTTCTTGATGTAATTTCACGGTCCGAGAAGCAATCACGCCGAAAGATAAATTTTCACAGAGAAGACACCGTGGCATTCGACGTGGCGACGCGAGTCTGCACACGTCACTTTTTTGATGGCTCGGATAGTCTTTCACAAGCTTATCTTGGGCATCAGATTTGATTTTAGCGTAGAATATCTCACACGTTTTAACGAAATCTGTTCAAATTATTGTGATGAACCTAAGAGCCCCCTTAAACTTGAAAGAAATGCAGCTGTCAGAGACAAACCTGCCTTACGCCTGAGCTGGAGGATACTATAATTATATAAAGTTTTGCTTGGGCGAAGCCTGTGGACGACTGTAGGTCGCTTCTCTTTTCTTTGAGCAATTTCGGAGCTCAAGTGTGCTCGAACAAATGTTCGTTCTTTGAAAAAAAAGCCTGCGGTGTCCATCGCTACGTGACAATAATAAATTGTTTGCAAGTGATGTGTAGAGCTGTGTTACAAACGCCCGGGATATTTTTCCGGCATGGCAGATGGCTTTCGTGACCAGATTACCTGGTTTACTGACATGTTACGTCTATTACCGTCATGTCTACTTCCTCCTTTGTGCTACACGTAGTGCTTGTTGCCTGCCCGCCATGCCGCGCTGTTAGTGGCTGATTCTTCGAATGTTTATGGCGTCACCTTAAGCCTTTCGTGTGTCAGATGCTCATGTAGTGTTCGTCCGTAAGTCCTATCACCTTCGGCCCTACTTTCGTGGCTCTGTCGCGTCCGTCTTTTTTTTCGCTTCTCTATATTGTGTAGGAATAGGGAGGGTATGCCGGTGAAAGTTCCGCCCTTGATTCAATAAAATGCGCTACAGAGGAACATGGAACGAAAGAGATTGTGCTCAAAAGTTTGGCTTGAAACTCATCCAGAAACTACGTTGGTTACGGTGTCACTGAGTTAGGGCCCGTGGTGCCCGGTGGCGGCTACTCGTGCATGAACTTTCGCGTGTCGGCGTGGTTGGCACGTGGCCTGGAATCTGCTCACAAAAAGAGTACGAGAAATGCTGTGTTGGCCTTTTTTAGTTGAGAACAGTCATAGCGGAAAAGGTACTCGAGAAATAAAAAAAAAAACAATGACTGAAATAGGCAAAATAGGCGCAAATCCCTTATAGGAAGGAACCTAAACAAGAGATGTCTTGTTAAAATATTTATACCTTAAAATGATTCTCTTCATTTAGATAATACTTACATTCTAAATAAATGTGATGCGCACTAAAAAAAATAAGGACTTATCCTGAAGTTCTGTTCTAAAAAAATAAGCAGCAGGAGTTGAATACTATGGTCTCGCGTGCTAACAGTGCAGGAAATGCTGAAGGACGACAAAGGAGCGCCGCGGCCGTTTTCGAGCTAGTATGAATTCAATTTATGTATTTTGTTGTATCGCGATGTTGCAGGAGGACCAGGAAGAAAGTTGTTGAAACAGCTTGAAGCACCCTGGCCACAATGTACAGAGAGCAGCAAGCGAAGCACTATGAAGGAATTATAAAAGAAGTGTTAAACAAGTAGTCTAGAAGAAAACAAGGGTAGTAAAAAAAGTTTAGCAAACTTCTCTATACAAAGCAGAGCATTTAGAAATATCAGGTACAGACTGAAACGAGGTCCTGTTACGGCGGATTGAGTTTTTAAATAACAGACCACTCTCTGAATCAAAGCGTTGAAACAGTGACTTTCCTTTTAAAGAACACAGTATTTAACACTGAAGGTATTAGGTACTGGGTCATTTGTGTCCCCTAGTTTGTCCAGCACTTTTTTACGTCTCAAGTTTCTGATCTACAGTTCCTGCAGAGTACAATGTTTCTTTTAAATTATGAAACCATAGTTAGTGCACTGTAATTACTGATTACGGCTAATTTATACAAAAAACAAAGCCTAAACTTGAGAATTATCGCGTGCATGTGGAACCTATTCCTGAAGCTGTTTCGTAATTTGCTCAGAAGCCGCCGCCATCTTGTCCCCTTATAAGATATATGCAACACAAAGTATACTGCACGTTGTAAACGGGACGACTTCAACATTAGGATTGTCGCATTTTTATGAAGAAGTGGATGAATCACGGGGAAGCTGTGAGGCAACAGAAGGACAAGGAAGACGAGCCGATTTCGCACGTTATGTTAGTAGCATGACTCATTCAGTGTGATTTAAATAGTTACGGTTTCTTGACGGTGGCTTGGGACTCCTTTTTGGCCATATCTCATGGTGACTGGAGACCCGGAAACGAAGTTGGGACCACTAAGTTGATGGATCAGGAACAGTGAAAGCGGCACGAAGAGCTCGTCGGCAGCAGGCCATACGACTCATCAACAAAGCCAAGGCGGTTTTGGATACTGCCGTTTAGATGACTTTGAGCGCGCTCACAGAGCTGCTGCATTTGCACAAACAAGAGTTGAGCAAGCGGAACACAGAGCTTGAGGGAAGAATACAGGAGGAAGAGCTTGCGGCAGAGCTTGTCACGGAATGCTGGGCCAGCTAAAGGCTAAGGAGGCCATACTGCGGAGTGCACAACGCCGGCAGATGTCGACAGTCCAACCACCTCAACCGGTGAATCCTCATTGTAATGGGTGCCATCGCCATGACTACTCAGTGAACCTCCCCACGCTATAGCTGAAAATGTTCAGCGGCGAGTTGTGCCAGTGGCTCAGCTTCTAGACACAGTTTAAGGCATCAGTGCACAACAGCCATTGCCTAACCAAAAAAAAGTTTCAATATCTTCGATCTCTTCTTAGTGGCCCAGCGGCTGATTTTATTACGGGACTGCTAGCGACGGATGACTGCTGTGAACACGCCATGGAAATTCTTTCTCGACTCTTCGAGGACACAAGCGGAATCGTGGAAGAACATCTGGGACAGCTTCGATCACTTCCTTCTGCAGTCTTCTCTAACGATATCGGTGGAGTACGGCGACTCCTTGACCACGTGCAATGTCACGTGCAGGGAGCGACTGCGTTTAGTTCTTCAGCTACATATTCTGCTATGATGACGGACATTCTTCTGATATCCTTACCGTCGGATATTGTCCTTGCTTAGCACCGAAAAATGGCCCATACTTTCGAGAGTTTAAGTACCTTAGGGGATGATCCAGCGGTAGAACGAGCAACGGCATCGGCCACGTCTTTTGATGGTGATCTTGATACCGATTTGACGACCTTAAGAATAAAGTGGAGTGTAGAGAGAGAAGTTCAATAGGAATGAAAAAGGAACAAGCTCACATAATAGCAGACGATTCAATGGAAAGTTACTACACGCCGTCATGAGCAGTTGTGCTTACTTCTACCGTCTCATACAAGTTAAAATGTCTATTGTGTGACTCAGGCAATCACCACACAAAACTATGTGATGAAAGCAACAGCCAAAAGGATAAATTGCGAAGATTTGCAGCCGAAAGGTGATGCTTTCGTTGCACCATGAGAGAGAATTTTTCAGGAGATTGCATCGTTGAAGTCAATAGCGGTAACTGCACTGGTAGACATGTGACATCGGTTTGCTGTCCTCGCTGGTAGGGCAGCGGAGCATCCAGGCTAAGGAGATTGGACGCCAGCAACCTGCACTGCCACACTCGGCCCATTCTCCACCCGGAAGTACTGCTGCACACGTGCAGACTCTGGAATATACGCCTCGAGCGCGGCCTGTAGGGGCGCCACTGAAATCCCCCTAGCGGCCCGTTTCGAAAGCAGGCGCGGGAGTCCCCGGCCCGCTCCCCCCTGTCGCCGTTGCTTTTGGGGCTCGTTCAAGACAGCGATTTACCGTTTGTCCGCGTTCGAAATACCGAATAACGTGGAGCAGGCACTCTGTTTGCAAGCCTGGTGTGTTCACGAGAGTATAAACGTTTATGACGCGATCTTAGAAAGATCTATATGAGCGCCGGGCGTGTGTCACAGGCCGGCGTCCCGAAGCGAGCATTTGCATGCAGCTGATTGCAATCTGCTGCCCTGAAATTTAATGGCAGTGTCTCCGTAAGCAGTGTTTCCTCCGATGGTCATGTTGCGGCCATACACACTATGATGTAAATCGACTTTGTGCACTACAAAATGCAGCGGAGCACTCATACCTGACAGCACGCAAGTTACGCTTGCCAATATCACATATCAGATATTGATCAGTACCCTGAAAAAGCCAATGCGGCATAAATTTCGCAAACATTGTAACCAAAGAAGTACGATGGATAATGCAAAATTACACTCCGGAGTCAGCACACGACGACAAATTTAATGCTGGGTCGTCTTGTCACGAGTGAGCAGCTCGCAAAGAATGCATCTGGTACATTTATCCTCCACGAGAAGCGCGAAGATGGGCTTATAGAGTTAATCTGCGTCCGCGACCAACTCTTCTTCGAAACATCGTCGTATGACAGCAGAGAGACTGCAGAATGGTAGCATAAACCTAAATCAGAGACCCTTATCAATACGACACGCTTCCAACGAGCCCTGTGTACGAGATTTGGGCGCGCGTTAAGGATCTCCCGGTGGTCAAAATTAATCCGGAGCCCTCCAATACTACTGCGTGCCTCATCGTCTCTGTTGCGTCAGCACGAATAAACCCTGCAATAAATCAATCAACCTCTTTCAACGACACCTGCGTATTTCTTGTGAACTGCCTACCCTGTTTCTTACAAAAAATGCGTCCGCCGAGTGATCAGCCATTCTTGAAGGCGAAAAACAAACGAAAAAGTGAACACGCAGCTTGTTTTGATTACTAAAACGTTCATTCGTTGATTTCGGCATTGTAAAAGTACCCACTGAGAGTTACTGTGCTACTTCAATCAAAACTGGCGGTAAGCTCATTGCAGAGAAAACTCTCAGCCCGGGCATAGACTCTGTACCTGGGGTTAGCCTTCTGATTGGAGCCGGCAACCTTCAGAAGGCAATGGCAGGGAAATTGCGTCGCCACTCCAGAAACAACTGTCTAGTCGCACTCGCGAATCTCGAGGCGTATAGGAAGTTGACAATGCGCACACATCCGTACTGTAGTGGATGGTGGGAGTCAGAGCTCCTTCATACATGATGTCTCCCCTACCCTTCGTCTTAGGGAGCTTGGCAAGGCAAGCCTGCATCTACGCGTGTTCGGCAGCGATTAGTAATCGAAAAAGAGGAATGTATAGTGCAAGTGTTCTTACGGAGTCACTACATCGACGCTGTGTTCCCTATAGGGGCAATTGAAGTTCCCGTCATTTGCAATGGCATTGTGAAAGTACCCACTGAGAGTTACTTTGCTACTTCAATTAAAACTGGCGTTAAGCTCATTGCGGCGAAAACTCTCAGCCCGGGCATAGACGCTGTACCTGGGATTAGCCGCCTTATTGGAGCCGGCAACCTTCAGAAGGCAATGACAGGGAAATTGCGTCGCCACTCCAGAAACAACTGTCTAGTCGCACTCTACTCAATCTTCGGTTACATCTTTACGGGCCCTTGTCTGTACTTAGCTTATCGCATGTCGCGCCGAATGTCTGCGTGTTGCGAGTGAGCACCAAGTACAATGCGGCGGGCGAAGTTCTTGAGGCATTGGGGACTCAGAACAGTATGGGGATTTTTGAAGCAAATGCACCCAATGACCAAAACAAAATGAGTATATCTTCCAAAGACTGGAAAGGCGACGACGGCAGTGGATCAACTCCGCGTAAACGACATCAAGCATGTAACAGACGTCGGAACGATTATGACAGCGATCAGTAGCGAGAGCGAGGAACCAGGTTCACAGGGCCTTGGTCAAAATGTAAATAACTTGCAAGAATTTACCGGTCCCAAGCAACATCATGTTTATATGGGAAGTCTAAGAATCCCGGCAGAAATGCTCCATAGAGAGTCAAGACTAGACCAGTGAAGTGTCTCGATGGAGAAATTTATCATCCAAACCCCAAACGAACACATGGCCAGCTGCGATGAAGCGCCATTTAACCCCATCACAGAACCGGTGAGATGATGGCGTATCATCTGCCTCACGAAACCACCACCAACCGAAAGACGTTCAAGAGAGGTGGGGTTCTCAGGGTAACGATCATTTCTGAAACCCTAACTATTCCCATGAGACAACCTAGTTCGGTAGAATGTACCAGGGGGACCAGGAAAATGGGAGTTGGTTCAGCGATATAACGGGAAATTATCTGACTCATCAACGTTCGTAGCTTGCTCACTGCATCTGTTTGCGGGGGCAGGCAGGATGTTGCTTTTTTATGAAGAAGATGATGAATCACAGGGAAGCTGTCAGCTGCCAGAAGGAGAACGAGTACAAGGAACTTTTGTACATTATGTTGGTAACAGCCCGAATTCAGTTTGATTTAAATACAGTTATGTTTTCTGGACCGAGGCTCTGGACTCGTTTCTTCCTCAAGGCTGTCGCAACGACTTAGCGGCAATGGCCTTATGCTACTGAGCCCAAGCAGTCGTGGTCGATCGCTGCCGCGGCTGTTCTTTTTGTGATAAAGTCGAGAGAAAAACTGCCCGTTTGTTGACACTTTCGCAGACGTTATACACCTACTCATAGCTCAAGTTTTCCTTAGGAACGCGTAGCGTCAAAGCTTGAATTTGGTATAAAAGACAGTAAAAGTTTGCCTTCTTTGTTATGGCAAGACAAAAAAAAAAAACACGAGCCGGTGGCGCAGTGAGTAAGATGCTGAAAATGACGTGTTCCGCCTCAGCAATGTATATGTTTAATCTTGCGCAATTTAGTTTTGTGTGGTGATTGTTATTGATATTGCTATACCTATGTTACCGGATGAGCGCTATGGGCGGGAACAAGCGGTCTCTCCGCGCTGGGATAAAAAAGAACAAATTTACTATTTTGGCACTGCCCTGGTACCAATTCAAACTCTTGCTTTCGGTTTTGTAGGCTCAAATTAGCCATGTGTTACTCAAAAAGTTAAAAAAGGTCGGCGGAAAGTTCTTCGTGTAAGATATACCTATATTAGTACGAATTCGAATATACGTACCTAGAACCGGTGTCTTTGGACGACGGTCACCTGGGTCATTGCCATTGCCATACCGCCATTCCGATCAAAACTGTGGACATCTTTCGCTGGTTGCCATAACTCAAATACTTTGTACAGTTACTGCTCAGATTGTTTAATTTTTACTGAACGGTTTCGTCAAATAAAAGCTGAAGTAGAAATACTTTGTATTTATGAAAAAACTTCGAGAAAGAATATTTTCAATGAACGCATGCTCTTCAAGCATGAGATCAAAATTGCCTCAAAACTGCTTTCTTATGAGATACCTTCTTTGTTATTTTACAGTTTTCTCATCAACCTTAAAAGTCACTGAACCAGAGAATGTTGGAGACAACAGTGTTGTGCAGAGCATGCTTACGCGGAATGCCGTGGAGATGAGAGGTAAGGTAGATGTCTTGTCAAATAGAAAATAATATCTTAAGCAGGGAATGTTACACAGGAATGGAGCGTAAATGCTATTGCTGTGTCTTCTGTAGCCGAGGGAATGGGGCATCAGTTTGATGGTTTTCCTCCATTAGTTAACTGGGTTCAGCTAACCTGGCGGCTCAATATCAACCGGGCAGCACAAAGTTCCAGAACTGGCACTCCTGCGACGAGCTTAGAGGCACTCTCAGCACCAAGCGCAGCTGGCACATCCTCTGGAAGCTAATCGGCGAAAAACCTACTCGAACAGCCACCAACCACCAAATTGATAAACTAATTCATAACAGTGACCGGCCTCCCCGAGAACTACTACATTCGATCAGAGATCACCTGTTCGGCCATCCAGTCACGCACCCACCCCCTCCGGCCAACAGCTACACGGGTCCGCCAGACGAAGCACTTCATGCCCCGTTCACCCACGTTGAACTCCAACAAGCCCTGGGACGCATCACTCGCAATACCACCCGGGTAGGGATAGTATTACCAACAAGCTTATTCGAAACCTCGACGATTAAGCCCAAGAATTTCTTCTCTCTCTTTTCAACCAGCACTGGGAGCAGGTACCTTGCCCCCTCAATGGCGTCACGCAGATATAACCCTAATTCCCAAACCGCACAAGCTTGTTACCCCCCCGCATCTGCAACCCATTTCTCTAACATCGTGCCTGGGAAATATTTTCAAACACATGGTGCATTCCTGGCTTACTTCCTACCTCAAAACTAAACATGTCTTTCTCCATACCATGTTGGGCTTCAGAAATCTCCTGTCTACTCAAGACCTGCTCATCCAACTAAAAAAGGAAATTATCGACAACCTCAGCAAGACTTACCCTAGCACCATCCTCACCCTAGACGTCCAGGGTGCGTTTGACAACGTGACGCACGGCGGAATATTACAAGGGATCGTTCACACGCACTGCGGTCCTCGAGCGTTTGACTACGTGTGCGCCTTTCTTACTGACCTAACTGCAACTACCCGCCTTCGCCCATACAAATCCCCTACTTTCAACACACCAGCCAAAGGGACTCCCCAAGGGCCGTTCATTTCCGATGTGCTATTCAATCTGGCCCTCTTTGCACTACCTAAACAACTTTCCACTATACCGGATCTACGCCACGCCTTTAACGAAGAACATATGACACATTTGATAAACAAAGGCTCACCAGGCTACCAACAACAAGCTATCGACCTCACTCTCCAGTATCTCGTACATCGCGGCCTAACCTGTGCTCCCCAAAAGTCCGCTCCCTTGGTCCTCCACGCCAGAACGCGTGGTCGACCCCCGAGCACCACCTCAGACCCTCAGGTTACTATCAAAGATGCACTGATGCCGAAAGTGAAAACCCTGCTAATTCTCGGCGTGCCTTTTCACGCGGATGGGTATGGAGCAGTACTCCTCCCTCAACTGCACGGCACGATATCGTAACTTATCCATCTCATCCGGCGAATCTGCACACACCAACGTGGACTGAGGGAACAGGACACTTGCCGTCTCGTCCACGCCCTACTTCTCAGCCGCCCCACATACGGTACCCCCTTCGTCTGTCTCAAACTTCAAGAACAGAGCTAGCTGGATGCACTCATTCGCCGGGCGTACAAGAATGCTCTAGACCTTCCATCTTTCGCCACCACAGAGAAATTGTTTCAACTGGAGCTGCATAACACCCTCTCTGAACTCCTCGAAGCACAACAAATAAGTCAATTGGCACGCCTGCCCCTCACTCCTACCGGCCGAACGGTCCTCGGGGCACTTGGCCGTCCTACGCCGAACCCTTATAATGAGCTTCACCCCCTCCCTCCCCAAACAGACCAATATCAAGGTGGCACCAATTCCACGTCACATGCATGACGTATACAACATAGGCGGATGCAAAACCAGAGTGCAGCACCTTAAACGGAAGCACTCCTCAGCCCCGGAAGCTCACTATAGCGACATCGCCCAAACCCCATCACACCCCCGCTCGACCCTAGCAGTCACGCACAATGAGGCCACCGTTATCAACGCCGCTACCTTCCTTCATCTTTCTTCGACCGCTACTGAAGCCGCCGCCATCGCCCTCGCGGCGGCCACCCACACACCCACCACCTACGTAACCATAATCAGAAATTCTCAACAAGCCTGCCTACATTACATCCAAGAAAGAGTACCCCCGGCGCTCAAGCTCCTCAAAGCTATTCCTGACCTACCTACAATAACCATCGTATGGACCCCGGGAGACGCCTCACTCCCTGAGAATGAAGCAGCACATGCTGCGGCCTGCGAGCTTACCATCCAGACGTTTCCTACAGCGCCAGGCGGCTCGTAATCTACGACGGCCACTATCCATCCTCTTCCACCCTGCTTCACTGATATCTTGTCACAATACCGCAACGGTCACCGAAGGTGTCCTCCGCCCCACCCTACCCTGTCCGTTGAAGAGTCACGAATCTGGAGCAGACTACAAACTGGCACATACTATAACTCCATCATCCTCTTCCAGACCTCCCCCTCACGCTTCGAGTACAACTGCCCGGACTGTGAAGTTCCAGCCACCCCTGCCCACCTTGTTTTCCGGTGCCCTCAAAAACCTGTTCCTCTCCCTTCTCCTACCGCCGAGCAGTGGGAACGTCCGTTGACCAGCTCGGACCTGCAGGAGCAGCTCAGACCCGAGCGGGCCAGGCCAGTAGCGGCGGCGCGCTGCCTCCTGGACTGAGGAAGCCTCCCACCCTTTTTTTTGTTATATTTTTCTGAATAAACATTTTGCCTCCTCCTTCACCTCGAATCACTCCGTTGTCCTTTGCGGGAATTCATTCCGATGATCTGTCCTAGTTTCTGTGAAATTAGACTTCGGGATTTTATTCCCAATGGAGTTCCTGGGGTTATGATGCATGAAATTGCGGTTTTAGACGCTTTTTGTACACCATCTTCCCGGCGTCCCAGCGCCTCCAGGCACACTATCGGACACGGTATATGTTGCTCTGACTACCCGCTAATTTCTAGAGTTCATGTTCATGGCATATACCTTAAAAAGCGGGGCACGTTTGCTCCGACGGTGCCGAATACATGATCGCAGCTGTGGCAAATCACCGTGTAGTTTCTGTTCCTTCTAGCTGTAGTGTCTACACTCCGGTTTTCTGCCGATGCCTTAATTGTTTGCTTTGCTTCTTTATTCGAGGCGCACGAAAGATTTTAGAAGCGATGCAAAAAATACTGCTAAGTGTAGCAGTCTCCGCCGTAAAAATAGGAATTTTGTTTCTCTTTCCTAGTTTTATTGCTATTTTTCTCTTTCTGACTAACTTATCTACTGATCTTTCTATACTCTTTCTCTTTCTATTGTATTCTCTTTCTGATAGTTTGCAGATGTGTTATCGTAGAAAAGAATGCAACATTTTCTATCATTCCCGTGTTGCAGATTTCATGTGCACGGTTAGGAGAAATAAAATTATTTCCCCTGCAGTCCATGGATGTCCTAAATTACATTCTGTTGTTGGCTATTACTACACAGCCTTTTAATGCAATAATTCACTTCTTGAGTCTTGTAGTTTGCCGTCTCTATGGTACATTTAAACACAAGGTATTCCAAAAGGTGAATATTTCTCTGCCATATATAAGAAGGTTTAAATCTCCATTACAAATGATTGTTGAAAATGTTTACTTCCTCCAAGAAAACAACGAGGAACCCTCGTGAAGGTGCCCAAAACAAATCACCAGGCGTATTCTGTCACGAACGTTTCAATCAGAATGACAAAGAAACGGCAGAATGTCTCGTGAAACCATGGGATAACCCCACCGATAACGTTGTGCTTTGGTAGTTGATCTTTGGAGGATTTTAGGTGAAAAAAGGACCGATGAAAAATCCGCAAATCATTTCAAGAAATGCTGCCCGATCCTAATACAAAAACACTGAAAGCCTCGCCGCTGGTACCAAACATTAGATAAGACCGTGACCTTGGCAGAACGCACCCAAGATGGCCACCACAATACAAATCACTAACGGCTGCCACGCTGCAGTCTAACGACGACAGTCGCTCACTGCAAAGATAGAAATTATACCGCAGCCGATGGGAAACAACCGAAGAGAAGATATTTATTCATAACAAAGTTTCACGGTCCGCGGTGGCCGCATGGACAACCTTCAGTCGCATTTTCGATAACCATGCCCGTGAGCGCAGTGCGCGCCTTGCAGCGGGTGGCTTCATTAACCAGGGCATAGTGTTAGGCTACGGCAGCGTCGCTGAGAAATAACGCAGGTTAGACGCGCTTATAAGAAACACGGGCACAAGCTACGTAATAATATCAGGACATTAAGCCAGTAAAAATTGAAAACTGGAACAGTTTTCCCAATCAGCAAACATGTTAATGACAAGCCAGTTCAGAAGAGCAGGTAGTAAAAACAGACAATACACTATCGTGGAACAAGCAATGAATGTGTAGCCACACATCTACCTTCACATGCATAACTTGTTCAAATTCGGGCGAAGATAGTAATAAGTCTGAAAAAAAAATTATCGCAACGGCTAGATCAAAGTTACAATATCTGTACTATCTCTAGCAGAACAACATGCTATCATGTTATACCAGAAACAAGTACACGTTGATATGTGGACGTCTGCGAATGAAACACGGACGCACTGCACTTGAGAAGTCGTACTGGCCCTCATAAAACCACTGAGGGGACGGTGGACATTAGCCCTCTCTTCGATCGGCAGGTGGCACAGTCCGATTTGGTATTAGAACTGCTTGCTTACAACTTGTGTCTACCGACCTGACACCAATACCCGTTACGTCCCGCTTTATCAAATATTAGACTAGCTTTGACCGGCTCTTCAAACTACAAAGCACGAAACAATGTCTTCACACCCAAACTTGTCACAAAAATTGCTGGTCTACATAATGTTATCTGCTGCAGCTCAGAGAAGACATACCGCATACCGCTAGGTTAATCGACCAGATTTAGGGGAAATCCCCAAGGTGGAGTAAGTTTCTGCGAAGGAAAGTTTGACATCCACCTAAATGCAGCCATACGGCTACAAAGGAAAGCTATACAGCTTTCTCAGAAACTTCGCAGTTGAAGAAAAATTAGTCCTGTTCCAGGATTCGAACCCGGGACCACTGCTTAACCGGAGCAGTCACTCTACCAAGTGAGCTAACCAGGAGGCCAGTCTTTAGTAGCGCGAAAGCGAATTGATCAACAACTCGAAGTGAAGGACAGGTGTTAATCGACCAGATTTAGGGGAAATCCCAAAGGTGGAGTAAGTTTCTGTGAAGGAATGTTTGACATCCACCTAATGCAGCCATACGGCTACAAAGGAAAGCTAGGTTTAAAAGGTTTCGTTTCGCCTATTCTGGCTTTGTAGCCACTTGAAATATTGGGATTCACTTACTAAGTTAAACGTAAGAATTTAAAACGCCGAACTGTGTTCACAAAATCTGAAATTGTACACGTTATTTTTTTTGAGGACGACTGTTATAGCGCTCACTTTCTCACCTTCTCAATTAAGCTTTCAAGAAAGCCCCAACCGGGCACACTGCTGGAATCTATCTCGCCTCTAATAGTATTCCAAATCTTCCTAAAAGATGTGTCCATAGTGATGGCCCTTATGCTTAATGTAGATAAAATGGCAAATCGGACAACAGCCCTGTATTCAGGAAATCAGGATCTCCAACGAAAATACAGCAGGTGTTAAAAGAAGCTAGTGATGCGAACGAGCAACAGGCAACCCAGACATAAAACAGAAGGCTTCAAGAAAACAAAAAGCTGCAGCCTCCGAAAAGCAAACTCTACAGAGAGGAACAGCCTCATTAAATGGACAGTCCAGCAATTGCTAGTCGAAAGCAAAGGAAAAGGTCCACTGATTTGGTACAGAGCAATTCGGACTAGGCGGTATGGCAAGGCAAAATCTGCGGTCGAGCGTTTACGGCTGTGACGCATAGGGGATTAACATACTTATTTAATGGAATTAAGATACTTGTTTAGCAATGCTGGTTTGAAGGTCTTAGTAATAGAATCGTTTCGTAAAGCATTTGTAGGTTTAGGTGCAGAGCAATTTAAGACCGGTCCTTGTCGTCATAGCTCACTCGATGAACACGGCATTCGGTCGCAGCCGCTGTCGTCGCGGCGTAAATGAGAGGCTTCGAAAACCAAGTGGTGTATACAGTCATAAACGTTTGAAACTCGTAAACCGCTGGCGCTTGTTATAAATCTCCCTGTTGTTTAGCGCAAAGAAAACGGTAGGTACATTTGAATCAAAATATCCGCAATTACCCGCAGGGTCCGCGTTCTTTCAGTCACGAACGCTCGTTGGGTTGGTTGTTACGATAGTAAGCGTAAAAAGTGGCAGTGCAACGCCGGCACATGCGTGAGGGAAAGCAAGAAAAAAAGAACGGAACTTCTGCTGGCGCAGTTTCAGGCATGGGGCGCGCGAGCAGTGCGAAGGCGGAAAATAAAAGTTTAGTCAGATAGCGGAGCTACAGCCCATTATGGCGAACCACTGCTCTGATCTTGCGACTGGTTTCACGTTGAGTGGAATGGCTTTATTTTGCATGAAACCAAGATAGCCAACCACAGCCTCGGGGGGAAAACTTCGAAAATTTAGTTCTGAAGACAGCGAAGGTTAAAACACATCTGACGTCGTTATGGTTGTAGGTGCGGCGGTAAACGGCTGAACCATTGAAGTTGCAAAATGTACTTAGTCGGCAACATAAGAAGACATTTCGTTGTAAAGGAGAACCGTAAAGGTGGTCCATGAGCTCTCCAAGGAGGTGGCACTGTGTTTGAAAGGAACAAGGCTTGAAGGTATCTTTTGATTGCGCTGCGTCAAGGCGCCACTACCAGCGTGCATGAAAAGATAAAAGGGACGAGGTATCTGGAGAGGAAGGGATTTTGGGCAGCGGCACAGGTCGCCAGCGCCATTGTGAGTCCCGTACGTCCTGACGGCACAGATAATTTTTACCCCTCTAAAAGGAAAATCGGCCTGCCAAGAGGTACGGTTTATTGTTGAGCGAGAATAATTAAAAAAGGCCATGGTGCTTTGTTAGTACTGAGGAGTATCGCTCGAAGAAATACGGTGTAAATATTCTGCAAGGCCTTCACAGCAGAGTTACATTTTTTTGGTTATCGAATAGTGTTTCTCTGCCCGGTATCGAAGAGCAGTTGGCGTAGGTGACGACCTGCTTTGATGAGGAATCGTTGTGCCGTAGAAAGGTGCTCTAAAATCACGTCCACTAGCATCATCATGCAGAATTGTCAGTCCTGACTCACCAACAGTGCGGAAGACACGTCCAGTTTTGAGAGCTGGTTTGATTGTTTGGAAAGCCATTTTGCAATCGTCGGTCCGGACCAACTGGGTTCCGGGTATGAGTAGCTTGTTAAGGGACGTAGCTTTTGTTGCAATATTACAAATGAAATGACGGAAATAAAAAGCGAAGTCTAGCAAACGCCGAAGTTTCAATCCGAAAAGTGGCTCAAGAATACTGACCGCAGTGATCTCGTCATCGCTGGACGGACTCCATCCGAGGTCACAACATTGCGAAATACCTCGAGGCCGGGAAAGTCGACATTTTTGGTTGATATGAAGACCAGCGTGCCAAAGCAGCATCATATTCATGAAGATGAAGGTGTTCATCAAAGGTGAAAATAAAAAAGCAATATATTGAAGGTTCGAAAAACAGATGTTGCATTTTGAGGAACGGAGACCACTGTAAACTATGCGCTCAAAGGTGACTGGACCGTTGCAGTGTCCAAATGGCCGCACGTGTAACTTGCTCGCAGAAGACCGTAGATTTTGTAGATGCTGCTTTATTAGCATAATTCATCGAGATTGGCGACATCTTGACCGACCAACAGGGCTCAAAAAATATTGTTCGCCATGGCAGATGTTGAGACAACCGGAAATTAGAAGCGGTGGGTAAACGTATTTCTATGTATTTATTGGTGCAGGAGAGGTTTACCCAAAAAGCACGTGGAGATCTTTTTTCTCAGGATAAAACAAACAAGCGGACATTGACAAATGTCCGAATGGCGAAAAGTATTCCACAGAAGCATGTCATCAACGTCGTTTTAACACACTGACCGTTCCGGGGCTGAAACCCAGTAAGGACTGCTGCGGAAAGTACACAAACCGCCCATTTTCATACGATGAGTCGCTTCTAATTTTTTTTCAAAAGTAGGATGACAGTCATGTAAACCATGTGTTTGTTAGGGAGAGCCAAGAGGGCTTCTTTTTTTTTCTAGGCCGACATCAGTGTTGATGGTAGAAGCAAGGCACGAGGATGTGACCTCTGTATGGCGGACAGACTGAAGCGATGCAAGTTGAGATACCTCTTAAGGGGCCACTTCCTCCTAGGAAATTGTCGTAGTTGTAATGCCTTGAGAAAGTAAAATTGATCCAGAGGCATAACTCAACGTGGCGATTATAGCAGACCCATGTGAAAATGGAATGCGAGACGGGGTATTATGGCTCCATCGTAACGTGGTATGACAAATTGATCGCCGTGGGTGATATTGTCGAAAGCCATTGTAAATGTCTTTACCAAGAGGCCGAACACAATATTAGACAGCGATGAGCCGCTTTGTAGGTGTATCTGATACATTGGCACTTTCTGTGTTGGTGAGGTGAATAGCCAGCTGACGGCAGAATAATACGCAGATGATGTAAGTAAATACCACTTCAAATATATGTTAAGCACATAGTCAGAGCCGCAAACTCAATATAATTCAAATATTGTCAATAACACACTGTAGAGTTTGCAGAATCACAATTATTTCTTCCCTCGCAAAAATGGTTAGGTTTAGAAAGTTTGATCTTTCCTTAGCCGTCAACACAACCCAGAACCCGTAATTAAACCACAGACTCCCGTGTTCACAAGCGCATCTACACACACCAAGAAAGTCAACTGAAAATATATCTGACGAACCCTAAAGAGACGTTTTCTTTTTTTCCGACTGATGCAGGTTCTCTTCCGCAATCAGCAGCCAGTAGTCTTATGAGGCAAGGTCAGTAAGAGGGTAAACATTGCGGAGATGTCAGCTAGCGGCGTTAGGGCGAGGGTGATCGCCGTCATGAGTGGCGATAATTTTGAGGAAGGTCGGTCGTGTCGCGAGGCGACGAAGAACGGTGAACAAAAGAAACATGCCCGCTGAACGACCACCTAGGCAAAGCTAGTTTTATTCTGTACCCTAGAGTGCTAAATTTGTCTCTAATCCTGTTGATGTGCTCCAGAAAAGCTGAAATCGTGGCCCCGTATTGCGAAGTTGTAGCAACGGGGTGTTCTTGAGGGAGCGCTGACAATTTAGAAGCACGTGCGCGTAGTACCGGAGCGGCTGAGATTGCGGCCAGATTCCCATGCGAAGACAGACGCGGTGGAGCCTGTTTCTGTTGTGGTGTGTTTGATGCAGCCGCCGAGTACATCGCGGGGATTTTAAGAGGGGCGGAGCTAAGATGAACTCGCAATATAGAAGCAACCTCCTCATTGATGAAGTGCCGCCGTAAGATAAAGACTACCATGTGGGAGGCACGGTGAGCTATTGCTTTCAAGCTCTCCATGTATGTTCCCTGTTCCCATCCAGGGCAGCTGTAGTGGAAGAGCCAGCAACTGGTCGAGGCATAGACCGATTGTCTCACGCAAAACGTTTTTGGCACCTTCTGAACAAGCCGATGGGAGGCAAAAGGATTGGTGCAGTTGATAAATAAAGGAGGTTCAGTCGTAACGATTTCTTCATGGTGGAGAAACCAATGCTTTGCCACGTCGGCTACATGAAAGTCAGTTTACAGCTTTTATGCGCATGTACTACTGGTAATCTCGCTTACGTGTGCGTAGGGGTCGAGCGAATATTCGAAATCCTCACCTCTTAGAACAACAAAGCAGCAGGGTCACGCTTGCGGCTTCTCAACAGTGCTATCGCCGCCGTTCGACCCGCGTATAGCACCTGCATTCTCGCTGCTTTGCCGGAGCTTGCCGCGGGTTATGTCGGCGGGTACGGAGCTCAAGGGGGTAGCTGCAAACGTGAAAGACTACACGAAGAATCAGCTCCACCACCAAAAAAGGAGAGGCCATTTATTCTGCCCCTGCAAAACGAGCATTAACAGACTAAAAGAATATGAATGTCTAGGAGGGCAGGATGTGAAGGGGACAGTCCTGGCGGGCTTAATATTGTCAGTGGTTTCAGTGGGGAGAATGGCCGCTGTAATGCTCGGTACGAAGACGGTGCTCCCAATACATACAGTCATGTAAACATAAAGCAAAGATATATAAACAAGTATACCTATATAATTTCCAAACTGAAGAAATTGCTGTTAATTTGAAGGAAACAATCTAGCGTATGATCTGTTTGGTTTCACCGAAACGCTGCAGAAGGTAACATTTTACAAGTTGTGTCTTTTAGACAAATTACATTTTACTTTAGCCAAAGTTTTCCTACACCAGAAAGTCATATTTGAAGCTCGAACGTGAAAGTATAAACTAAAAGAAACTGTTGTGTGAAGGGCGTAATTATGGCATTTGTAGTTTTAGAATAACTTTTCGCGTGAAGTTGCACGTGATTTTTGTAAACATAAGTACAAATTTTTCTTTGATATAACTGTCTTTTAAACGTTAACGAGGATTTGATTTAGAAGTCATACAGAAGTATGTGTTCCTTAAACAACCCTGTGTGTAGAGGACTGCGACACCCGTACATTTGAAAAAATTGCAATGGTAATAGACAACGCCAGTTTGTTTTTACTACTTACACAAAGCCAACCGCTTTATCCAGGCACTTGACCAATTTTACAAAGAAAGAGTGTTATGCTGGAGATTTCAACTTAGCGATATTGTCAAAAGCGGCAAAGACAATTACCTCTTCCATTAACTGAAATAAATACCATACGACCAAAAAGGAAGAGGCAAACAAAATACTCCGATGCCCAAGAGAGAGCAAAAGCAGTGATATCAATGATGTGCACAAACGTGTAAAACATTTATTTCGTACAACTTCCTCACCACTGAAGAATATGATTTTGCTGCCATGCTCCCCGACGGGCAAATAGGCGCCGGGCAGACGTACGGGACGTAAAATATCTAGACGCGGGCACCCAGCTTGTGGACAGAGATAGATGAAAACATTGTTATTGGTACTCCTGTAAACTATTCGGCCTCACCTTTTTGAACATCTCAAAACTACGTGTTCAAAACAATGTGTTGGATAGGCCGGATAGTGCAGCTGTTCCATGCGCCGTTAAGCGACATGGGCAAGTGCGTTGTTGCCTTTGGGTAGGACGGATGGTTTTCGTGCGCTTTACCAGTGAGAGGCGGAGCTGTTTGGGGGGGTCCTCGGGACGAGCGGTTGCACAAGTACCAGGAGAAGGGCAAATGTAGTCAGTGTATGTGTGCCTCGTTTTTTATAAACCCTGCGGATTCACACATGTAGTGCTGGTGTTCCTTCCCGCCGATATAGCACGCATAGTCAGATGATAGAAGTGTTCTCAGGGGCATTCTGAATGTACTTTTCTGGTCCTTCAATGTTTGCGCGTAGTGTACGCAGCGCATAGGTGGTCCTGTCTAGAGGTGAGCCTTCCAGATCCTTTCTTCGTGGATTTGTGCACGAAGTGCAAGTGTATTATGAACTCCCATTTGGAGAATGTCGTGGAGTGTAGCTTAAGTTTGGAGTACCAGGGCAACACAAGTACAATTGCGTAGTTTCCATCCTAGTTTTGTGAAACACTCTTTTATTACGGCGTGTAAACCGACGTTCCTAGTAAACCACAATAGCTAAGCTTGCACCACACTTAGCAGTGCAATACACTAAGGTGATAGGCTAGCCTAGCCTTGCTTGGCACACAGAAAATCGACGTTTGCGGTCTCCGAGTTCCCAGTGCTGCTGTGGCGGGGTTCAGTTGCAGTCGAGACAGAGTTAACCTTACATACATCAGGCCCTGTCAATAGCGAAGTTGGGCAGTGTAGCGGACCGAGCACGCCTAACAGAGGTGTCGTCAGTGGAGGGAGCCCTAGCTCAGATTATCGGGGGATTCAAGCTCAGGTGGTAAGCGGAATCTCGCCTGCCTAAACAACCGGACAAGCCAAAAATACTGCACTTGATTTCCGGACCCTCTGAGTCTTGCGCTGTTCCCCAAGCATGGCACGTCGCTGCCGGCTACTTCTAACAGTTTGCCAATCTTTGTGACGGCTGCTTGCTGACAGCTCAGGTCCGAAAGTGATTAAAAGAATTGGCAAGATGCCACATAAGAACTATCGTTTTTTGCTCTGATTGCCGCCTCAGTCTTGCAGCCTGATTAGAATGATGATAATGAGTCTGTGGCAAATTGTTTTTGTCTGATATTGACAATTAGAATGGTCAACATCGTCCACGAGGCTTTTGAAGCCCGTCAATAAGAATAGTCAAAACACTTATATTTTATGAGGGGCTTTTCAGTAAAAGTTTTAAATTACCTAGCAGGCTTGTATATATAAAATGGGGGCCGTAAAATATTACTCAACTGCCGTCCCGCATGTGTTGTTTCATTTTTTTGTATTTTAGAAAAAGCTGCTGCTAAATAGGGTAACTGATTTTAGGAAGAAATATTTTAAACCATCTTCAAAGTACGGTATCGTGTCGGGAAAATACAATCATAGCTCATAAAAAATGATTACCTAAATATTGTTTACGAATAGACATTTCACGCTGCGAAGTTTTAAAATTATTTAATCTATGTTCTATCAAATATAAAGACTTGTGCTCATACCTTGTTTATTGCAATGTTTGTTGATGCTTCCTGAAACTTCAGGAATTCTTTAAAAAAAAGGCATCATGGTTACAATAGTTACTACTAAGGCACATATTGCACTCCAACACGCAGGCCGCTTGGCAATACAATTGACCCAATGGTCGGTGCTTTCTAGTATTGATATTGACAACATGCTGATTACAGCGATAAAGGCATGGTCGAAATGGAAGAAAAAATAAATTCCTCATATAAACCGACGTGTCCAGCTTTTGTTTTGGTTCAGTCTTTCGAGATCTCGAGTGTTATAGAAATTTTTTTTCGGAACTGATAATGTAGTCTTGTACCCATCACCCCACCGAATGCGTAAACTACATTTAAAATAATTTTTAACCTACGAATACACTGTGTGGTGTTTTGAGGATGTCCTGAGATTTGTCTGCCCATATTGATGCTTAGAAACGGGCAATACTAACAATCCTGATAGCTAGCTTTGGTTTATTAGACCGATAGCACTTAAATTCCGCTACAACGTACTTATACCCGCAGTGGTCTATCAGTGTCTTGCATGATGTTCTGCGTAGCAAAGACACTGGTTTCTTCCCGCCGCGGTGGCCGCTTCTCAGATGTTGGCAATACGCACGCATGTACAGATTTTGGGGCACGTCAAAGATCCACAGGTAGCCACAATTATTTCGAAACAGTCTACTACACCGGTATTTATTCTGCACGTGTAGCTTGGGGAGTTATTCCCCATAATTTACTAGGTCTGTTAGAAAAGTATCCTGCCTTCGGCCCAAGGAAAAAAAGTGGGCTTAGTGGAGCGTTGGAAACGTAGTCACGCCTAAAGTAGTCTCCTCCGGACTCCACACACTCCTTTCTTTGGAGTGTGTGGAGAGGAGCTTAGCTCAGCTGTTGTTGCAGCCATAATGTCCTTTCTTGTCTGAGATCGCGCTCCTTTCTTGTGACCTCTTGATTTTAGAAAACAGCCAGAAGTCGCAAGGGGGCCATATCTGGAGAGTAAGGAGCCTATTGAACAACAGGAGTCTAGCTTTTCGCGAAAAAAATGTCTCAATCGAGAGTGTGGAACGTGCAGCAGCACTGTCGGGATAGATGCGCCAATTTTCTGCTGACCACAAGTACGGTCTCTTGCGCCGTACAGCATCACGTAGGTGACGAAAGACAGACCTGTAATACACTTCGGTGATTGTTTTACTTTGTGATGCGTACTCATAGTGTACCACACCGTGGGAGTCAAAGGATGCAGTCAGCATCACTCCGACGTTGCTGAGCACTTGGAGGGCCTTCTTAGCTCTTGGGGACGTGGGATGCTTCCTTGTAACCACTTGCATTTATTTTCTGGGTCGTACTTGTGCACCCAAGACTCGTCAGCAGTGATTATGGTGTTCATAAAGTCGGGGTCACTGCTTGTGAAATCCGGCATAATCTCTGAGTCTTACACGAGGTTGCTTTTGCTCTACCATGAGAAGCTTGGTCACGCACTTCGCTGCAACTCCCTTCATGACCAAATATTGCGTCATAAGGGAATGTGCAGAAAACGTGATAATGCCCTCCCCGTCCGCGATTTCTCTTATAGTTGCATGACGGTCCCGCATGACCACAGCGTTTGTCTCCGCAATGACCTGGTCATATCGGAATGTTGATGGCCTACCGCAGAGTAGCTCGCTCTCCACCGATGTGCGACCGCCTTTAAACCGGTAGTACCTCTAATTCATCTGTGTGCGGCTCATAGCACGGTCATCGAAAGCCGCCTAAATGTTTTGAAGGGTGTCCACTCGGCTATTTCCCAGTTTCTGGCAAATATGATGCAGTAGCGCTGGTACAGTCGCTCCATCATTTTCCGTGCCATAAAAAACCGACGACAGCCATGCGCACTACCTCACTTAAACGCTGCACCTCAGCGAGTGACGGTATCGGCAGGGGGGAACCAATTCACGCATGGGCATGCAGGTTCAAGATCGGCTTGTGCAAGCGTGCTTGTTTTATATACATCAGGTGTTCTAAAAAAAATAAGGTCTGATACTTTTCTAACAGACGTCTAGTGGAAACCATCTCTTGACACCTCTGCCAGCCATGAGCGGTTACGAGTAGCTACCGAACGCAGAACATCAAATCCGCCCTAAAAACAAAAAACATGCAGTCCACATTATGAAAATGCCTCTTTCGCCACATGCGAGCACCCAATTTAGGTGAATAAAATACTGCCGGTATGGGCACTCGCTTTGCAAGTACAAGATTTGTGAGGGAAATAGCAACGCCAAGTTGGAACAGATTGGTCGATGTAAGCTTAACATTTTTGACACTATTAGGTCTCCTGGCGCGCTCTTATGAAGAAACCCGGAATTGCTCTAGTAAAAAGTGCTCATTATCAGCACACAAGCCTCTAGACGCAGCAGCCACGACATTTACCATTTTAGATATATTGTGGATCATTATATCTAATTTATTGAATTACATTCTGTGCTTATATACCCTAATCTCACTGTTTAGAACCAATGGACAGGATGGCGTGCAGAGCCATCAGCCGTTCTACAGCTTTTGTATGAACACACGCATTTATCGAAGTGGGAATGTGAACGGTTAGGTACGGGCCAAGTAAAATGCTATTTATATAACACACACTGCATGAAAGAGGAACGGGCCTAGCATGGTCTGGTGGGGCTGGCACGGTGGGGGACAGTCATGCCGACAGGGTCTGGTGGCTTCGGACAATCGATGGCCGGTGACACCTACACCCTTTCTGCAGGGTTGCTAAGCTGGACACACGAAGTATCCTCCCCCGCCGTGAGCTCTCTCCCCATGAGCGGAGGAGTAGAGTTTGGCCTACGCTAAAAGGAGACATATGTATGTGACCTCTTAAAACAACGCTAGGCAGCACTCACGAGCGCCAATTGTTCTAAACGACAGCTGAAGTTTTGGCGCGAACGAGCGCGAGCTCCCCCATATAGGCGGAAGGAACAATAAAATGGTGACTTACGTTTTCAGCGGCTTCCGCAGCTGGCAAACGATGTTATTCCATCCGTCAGGTATACTTGAAAAACATCCGTCGACACCAAACCGCACCTTATAGACATTGACAGGAGTAATAAGGCGGTTTCAATTCCAGAAAACTTGCGACAAAAGAGACGGAGACGTCGGAGCGACGCGCCCATTCACCAGTCCCGCCGCGGAAAAAAAGAACGCGCAAAGGCGCAATGTTCAGTTAGTCCGACGAACACAGCATGGACATGAACAAATGAAGATTTGTTTATGTCCATGCGGTAACCCCGTGCTGTAGCGCCTTCGGGCAATGCGGGGTAATCTCTGAATAAAGAAGAAAGCTAGGACACACCTATGACCCATTCCTACTAAACGTTTACACTATATCTCACGCTCCTTCGAATACGCTGCACTTTAGTTTAAGTACGCTTTGTTTTGTGGCACGTTGCTGTGGCCCTTCAGGTAACTACTTTTTGCTGCGTTGTGGCCTGTTCTCCGCACTCTAACAGTCGTCATCCATCGTGTTGGCACACGCAACGCGCACGGCAAGCCCGTGGACAAAATGCGCTTTTATCACTCAGCTTCAGCTCGGCCTCCGATGGGCTTTCCTATTGACGTTACTTCCAGTTGCTTGGCACTCAATCAATCTTTCAGCCGAGTTACCGATGAGTGGCCGATAGCTCGGAAGCCAAGGAGTCCCATGGGGTTTCCCATAATTGGCAATCAACCTCTGCTGCTTGGGCTAGTTTGGTACACTATTCTAAAGAGACCAGGGCAGTGGTAATCGGGTCAGCGGCATTACGAACAATTTTTCTGACCCATCAACGTTCAGAGCTTGCTCACGGCATCCATCTGTTTGCGGGGGAAGGCAGGATGTTGCATTTTTACGAAGAGGATTAATCACTGGGAAGCGGGGAGCCAACAGAAAGAGAAGGAAGACGAGGAACGTTTCGGCAATTATGTTGGTAGCAGCCCGAATTCGGTATGATTTAATTACAGTTGTGTTTTCTTGATTGCGGCTTCGGACTGCTTTCTTCCACAAAAACTGTTGCAACGACTCAGCGCAATGGCCTTATGCTACTGAGCCATACCAGTCGTGGTCGGTCGCTGGTGCGGCGTTTTTTTTTTGCGATGAAGTCGACCGATGAAACTGCCCATTTGTCAACAGTTTCCCAGATGGTATAGACCTTCTCCTAGCGCAAGTTTAGCTTCAGAACACGTAGCGCCAAAGGTTTTATTTTGGATATAAGACCATAAAAGTTTGCCTTCTTTTTATGGCAAGACAGAAAATAAAAAATCCAAGAGCCGGTGGCACAGTAAGATGCTGAAAATTTGTTATCACCCTCAGCAATGCGTATCTTTATTGATGCCTAATTTAGGTTTCGTTGGTTATTGTGATTGATGTTGCTGTACCTATGTCACCGCATGAGCGCTACCGACGGAAAAAAGGGGTTTCTCTCTGCAGTCTCATACAAAAAAATTTACTATTTTGCCAGTGTCCTTGTAACAATTCAAACTTATGCTTGCCATTTGGCAGCCTCAAAATAACCATGTGATAAGAAAAGAATAAAAACGTAAATATGGCCAGGGGAAAGTTCTTCGTGCAAGATTTGCCAATATTAGTAGGAATTCGAATATATGTCCGGTGTCTTTGGTGGACGGTCAACTAGGTCATCAGCATTGCCATACCGTCATGACGATCGAAACTGTTCATTTCGTTCCCTGGTTACCGTGCTTCAAATAGTTTTTACACAGCTACTGCGCAGGCTGTTTTATTTTCAATGAACGTTTTTGTCAAGTAGAAGCCGTAATTGCAATACTTTGTATTTATCAAAAACGTTGAAAAAGGTTACTTTTCTATAAACGCATGCTCAACAAGCATGCCATCAAAATTGTTTGAAGGCAGCTTACTTATGAGGTACCTTCTTTGTTATTTTACAGTTTCCTCATCAACCCCGGGAGTCACTGAACCAGAGAATGTTGGACACAACAGTTTTTTGCAGAGCGACCTCAAGAGGAATGCTGTGGCGATGAGAGGTAAGGTACATGCCTTGTTTCCAACAGAAAACCATATCTTAAAGAGCGCACCTTACACAGAAACGGAGCCTAAATGCGATTCCTATGTCTTCTGTAGCCGGGGGAAAGGTGCATCCGTTTAATGGTTTTCCTTCAGTAGTTAACTGGGTAGAGCTCACCTGGCAGCTCAGTGTCAACCGGGCCGCACAAAAATCCCATAATCAAGGTGGTTTCCATTCTTAAAAGTTAGTAGGCCAATATTGTTCTCGTGCAGAGCTATGTGATACATTATTCAGAGCGGAACATGCATGTAAATAAAATAGCTGGCTGTGAATTGATCGAAAAGGCGCTTAAGTTTTTTAAGGTTGCAAAAGTAAGGTCTTTTTACGTCGAATGTTCTGCAACAATTTGATGCAGATCTGCTCAAACCGCACATTGCGTTGATTCTGATCATCAGACGGCCACAAATAAATTATTGATTTTAGGTTAACCATGTTTGCATAAAGGGTCTTACTTTTGCAACTATCGCCCTTTTATAACATCATCTTCCTACACTCCTTTAAAATCTGCGCTTATATTGGTCGTTTGCATAAATTAAACCAAAAACAGCCCGTCCTCCGCCCCGGTAGCAAGCCACTTTACTGAGAAAGTCCATAAAAGTGTCATGTGTCAAGGCCAATCCCCTGAGACGGGAAGCACCGAACCTCCTGAGCAAAGAACAAAGACCGGGAGTCTGAGGTGCGCGCCGAAAGTAGACCAATTCATGAGCGCCACGGTGGAGCCCCACTGCATGACCAAATATGGTAATGAAATGGGTAGCTAATCCGAGTGCGATGGGAAGGAGCCTAGCGGCATTGTGACCAAAGATGGAAGTGAAAAGAGAGAGAGCCGCAACGTGAAAAGAGAGAGAGCCAATCTGAAAGAGCAGCATCGGAGCTTAGAAGGTATATAAAGAAGCAGTTCAAGGAAGAGGCAGAGGCAAGAAGGAACCAGGACACGGAAGGAGCATGCGAGCTTTCAGGAACGAGCCAGGGGGCCAAGCCACCGACTATGCGTTCGAAGCCTGGGCAGGAGCCGCCCTACCTCGCACCGGCTGCCGCGTCCGAGTTGCACCACCAACCTGCTTCTTGGTGGCACCAGCGGCTACGTTCGGCCACCTGTTGCCTACGTTTTGCCCACCTTCACTGCGACCGCCCCATCAAGGCTTCTTTCGCCATCCTGCTGATTACCTCCGGTGGCAGCATCTACAACAAGGGTAGCGGCCAAAGAATCTCTTCGCAGTTCGCGGTGGCAACGCAATCAACCCAACGACCGCGCACCAACGCCAGCAACAACACGAGGCAGCTACGGCTACCACCGCGTCGCGGCAACGTAATGGCTACGCGAAGTCAGCGCCGGCGACCGGGATGCGTATTCCCAAACCATGTCCCGTAGCGGCCCAGGCCGACCACAACCCCTTCAAAAAGCGACGTCACCGCGTGACGTGACTTTCTCTTCGAGCGCGACTTCATGCGACGTAAATTTTTTTTTCGTTTTTGGCGGCGGCCGATGGCTTCGCTCCGTGCGCGAAGCTGGGGCTGCGGCGCTGGGGAGCTGACGCACATTTAGTAGAAGTTAAAGGCCCAACCACATGCAGCGTACTTTCGGCGTTTTCTCGCGTGGCGCGCTGACGGGCGAGCAACGCCGAATGTCTACGCTCGCCCGATATTGGCGTCGACGGAGCGCGAGAAAGCAGCGGAAAGCTGCAAATCTGGCACCATCGTGCGTACACGAATGCAACCGGTGCAACTTCTCGATCGCGATTTAAACGTGCCGTGTAGCAGCGGGAGTGCGTCGAGCGCGTTCGAAAACTCGATCGCGATTCACTTCAATCACGATTGAAAGGGCCCGTGTCTGCGCGTTGCCGCCGAACGACGCTCGCGCGACGCGTGATTTCGCGTCCGTGAGGTTACGACTTTAAACTTTTCGTACCTATACGTTCCGGAAAGCGCTCTCATTAAAGTAAAGACAAACTTTATTTTGGTCTTTTGTGGTCGCGCTGCTTCGCGCTGGTCGACGGTTTTACTCCGTGCGCGAGCATGAAGTGCGCGCTGGGAAGCTTTAGGCACGAAGTATACCTTTGCGTACCTGTTCTCGCTTCTGACTCTCTGCACTCTCTTGCGAGCCTGCAGACGCTCGTCTTCCATCCTGTTCCTAGTTAAGCTAGCGCTGGGCGCGTTGCTCCAAGTGCGCGCGCAGGCGGACGCTTTTTCAGGTACATGTGGTCATTGTTTACGTTTCGATCATTACAGTGAAGACGAAAATATTTTTTGATCTTGGGTGGTCTTTTGGATTCCGTACCGAAGCGCAGAACGTTTGCTCCCAGTCGGTTGAAAGCACACGCGTACGTCGCTCGCTCATCTGCTGTTACATGAGCGAGCGTGTTGATCCGTTTTTATAATTGTGTCATTACCGTCAAATCTGAACAAAGAAGGATAGGATGATGAACGAAGACGCACTTAGCTTTGCTTGCTACTTGATTTAACCTTGTTATGTACCGACTGCAGCTTCATGGGTATTCAAAGTGTGAGCAAAGCAAATTTCGCGGCTGCCTTGATACTGAGGGTACCGTCGAACGTCACTTGTAGGTTAAACGGCAAGGCACTCTGGCCCCCTTTGTTTAGCTTGAAAAAGAATAGTAAAGCCGGTGAAACTCTCACTGCAACAAAAACGAGGTTTCGCCAAGATTCGAACCATGGACTTTCAAAACAAAACGCCAGCACACAAGCGCGCAACCGCTTGACCACGCCAGGAGAAGACGCGGGTCCCAAGAATTTGGTACCCTAACAGCGGCTGCCAACAAATATTGTCGAGTGATTTGCTTTGGTCATGTTTGAGAGATTTGAGCCGTGGTAACGCTTGTTTTTTACACCCCCATCTTAGATCCGAGGGCAGTTATGCTATTACTACAAGCGATAGAACCACAACCCCCTTATTTGAGTAAAGACCTCGGTCTTCCCTACACAAGCCACGGTAGCAACGAATGTAATGGCATGCGCCGCTAGCATTCTGGCGTTGATAAGGCTTGGTCGTCACGCATCAATCTTGCAGCCAAGCCTTATCATGCTAATGCTACAAGCGACGTAGCCAGAGCTCCCTTATTTAACTCAAAATTACGCCCACCTACCCTCGCGGGATCCCTGGTGTGATGCAACGCATCTGATGGGGAGTTCCATTGGCGTTTTCCATCGTATGATTACGCTTATCGCAGGGATTCTCACGCGAAGGGGAGGTGGGCATAATTTTTCATTTTTACCATGCAATGCACATGCAGTACACGTATGCTCAGGTACGGTCTTTATTGCAGACGAGAATGACTGCCTTGTGTTCCGTAAAGTGCACAGTTAGGGGCTCGACGATTGCATCAAGCAATCGTTGAGTACTGCGAGAGAGTGCATGCGTAAAGCGGACGACCGTCGACTGAGACCGTCGGAGCACGGCATGCCGCTTTTTATCCACAGCGCCGGAAGGAGAGGAGAGCGTGGAGAGGGAGAGTACTGCACATGCACATGCGCTGCCCACCGGCGCCTAGCAACGGAGTGAGAGCGCGCTGTGCCAACCTGCAGCTGTTTGGGAGAGAGTGTTCACTATCGGAGATAGGAGAGGAGGAGAGGCGCAGCTGTGCGGACAACGCCGGACAGACGCAGGAAGGACAGAGGGGTGAGCATCAGATGCGTTGCATTTAAAAAAAGCTAACGCAAATACCCGATCTTCCTGACGAAAACCAAACAAGCCTCAAATTAATGAGCGCTTTCGAACAGAAATAGCTTGAAATTTGTCTCAATGCAGCCTATAACCGCAGGTTAAAAGGAAATTGATTCTCTTCTGCTGAAAGGAATGCCCCTAAAGAACGAGAAGGACGTGATACCCGACCGCTGCTGCTAGCTTTTCACTGCTTTCTCGCGCTGCGTCGACGGATATCTGGCGAGCGTAGACATCAGCGTTGCTCGCACGTCAGCTCGCGTCGCCACGCGAGAAAACGCCAAAAGTACGCTGCATATCGTTCGGCCTTTAACTTCTACCAAATGTTCGTCAGCTCTCCAGCGCCTCAGCCCCAGCCTCGCGCATGGAGTGAAACCATCGGCCGCCGCCCAAAAGGAGAGAAAAAAATCCACGTCGCATAAAGTATCACACAAAGAGAAAGTGACGTCATGCTGTGACGTCACCGGCTGAAGGGGGTGTGGTCGGCCAGGGCCCCTACGGGATATGGTTTGGGAATACGCGACCGGGATAGGGCAGTTGGATAGAGACGTGTATGCGTTGTACTTTAGTTAGTTCCACTGCATAGAATTTGTAAAGACTTTGTAGAGACTGCAGTATTAATTGGTGATGCTCGGATAAAGGGGTAAGTTTTTGTGGTTCTGTGCTGTTTCCGTTGTAAGTAGGTTTGTCTTAAGGTGTTTATAGTTTGTAGAATAAGCATTTCTTTTAATTTGTAATTGCACGTCCTGTTCTCAAAACTCGTCGAGACACACCATCACGTGACAGTAGATCTTGCCCAAAATCATGAATCATTGAATATGTTCTCTATAATTTAGGAAGGAGCTGTATGAGGCGCTGTTGGTCAAGGTTAAGGGGCAACAAACCATTGTGCGCCTTCTACAAGTGTTATCTGACTATGACGACTCCTGTAAAAACGTTGTAGTTATTGCTAACATAATTTTGTCTATACGTTGCAACACCTGTCAGCTTTCCTAATCATAGTTGATGGCTAGAACATAGTCCGGAATACCGGTATGCAATTTACGGGTAATGACTCTGCGGAGGAGTCAAAGGTAGTCGCTTGTGCTGAGATGCGGACGAAAGCCAATTTGCGATGGATGAAACCAGGGCTGTACGTTCTCGAGATAGTGTTGCATTCTGTTGTTGAGTAGTCCTCCAGTAAGTTTACAAAGTTGGGGTGAGGGAGATGGGGCGCAAGTTAAGAAAGCTGAGCCGAATCCCTCTTGGATTTGGGAATAGGGCTAACCAAGGGCAAATGGAGCGGGTCGAGAACAGTCCCTGTCGCCCGGTGGTCATGAATGACCTCAAGGAGCACCAGCTGGGTGTTCTCGTCCCGGTTACTGAGGTGCTGCCATGTAAGACCATCATGGCGAGGTGCAAAATAGTTTGCCTTGGTGAAGAGTAGCCTGAAATTCAGGAAGAGTGAAAGGGCTGTCTAGGTCCTCATCAGAGGATAAAAGTATATTGACCAGAAGCGGGGGGTGCGGATTCAAGGAGGGGTGGGTGAAGAATTTGATTATGAGGTTATGTTCCAAAATGTGGGGGGGAGTTTGTTGGGGAAGTGTGGCAAAGAGCAAAGAGCGACATTTGGCTTTACCGGCGAGGCCTTAAACCCTACATAGTTTGCTGAGGCCACGATCACGGCCGAGGTCGGAAAGCAAATTGTGCCAGCTTTCATTAGCGAGAGGGCGTTGATGCTCACATATGAGCTTGTATTGGTGGCGGATCGTGAGGATATCTTTATGCATTTTACCATTTCTGAGGTACCGAGTTGTGAGGGTAGGGGCACCGTTCTACAAGTTAGCAAGGTGTGCGTCAAGAGAGGTCGTTGTTGCGTCACATTCGAAAACTTCACCAGAGTGAGCCTTGGAGTCTTGCAAGGTGGCAACGAACTCTTCCAGCGTAGTTGAGGTGGATAGGGAGCCTAATGCTCGGAAGGCTTGCCGGTGTATATGAGGAATATTTTTCTTTGTTTGGAGTCGTTTCCCGCGGAGGGTGATAAATATTGGAAAGTGGTCTCTTCCTACACGTAGTGTTATATTGGTTTTATGTGTTCGATAATGTCAGTCAAGCCAACATCCTTACCGAACTGGCTGCTGCATATCCAAGCAAATGGGATCTAAATTGGATAAAATCCTTTCTAGAAAATCGGCCTATTCTGCTTAGTGGCACGCAACCCAGGTGGCGCCCCAGAACCTATTTCCTGGCTACAGGGGTACCCCAGGGTTCCATCCTCGGGCCCGTGCTTTGTAATTTGGCAATGACTCGAATCGCTCGTCAGCTTGAGATAGATAACACAGCACGTTGTGCAATCTACTCTGATGACCTTACGGTGTGGACTGAGGCAGCTTACTATCCAGACCTCGAAAGTATGATTATTGAACTACAAGGAGCGGCTGCAGTCCAGCCGAAAGCCTCCCTTCACGTTCGTTAGTATTGGCTCCTCACAAGAGAGATTTTCTACTGTTTCATGAGCTACATAACCAGGCATCTCACTTCCATCATGTATTTACCTGGCCGGAACGCGAATCCAAAGTGTTACGAGGTTCGCATCTTGGGAATTCCATTGGGCAGCCACAACAGTGCCAGAGGTAGGATCAGTCAACTTGGATGAAACTGCAAACCAATGCTGCATTTGATCTCCAGGATGTTTATTAAGTATGCTAGAGCTAGACAGGCTGCTTGCTCGCGTTTACTCGAGCAGTTGGTCTTGGTCGAATTCTGCAGGGCCCCCTGTATATGACCTCTATCCAGCTCACATGAAGAAACTACAAATGCTTCATCGTGCGTCCCTGCGAACGATTACAGGCCTCCCAAGGCACACTAGTATCGGCACTTTAGAGAAAGCTGCTCCTCTGCCAGACATTCTTCAAGAGACCCGGAAACACCATCAACTCCGTCGCATGATCACCATCGAGGGCGCTGCTATTGCTGCATGGGACTCTCAAACGCACCCAATCGGACTCATGCCATCTCCTCCGCTTTCCCCTTTGGCTCGAGGTACTGTGGTTTCTTCGCAATTGCCGGCTATATCTCAAGCTAGCATTGTTCCACGTCTGCGCGCTATCCGCCGGTGCACCGCACAGAGGCTGCGAAACGAGGTGGACATATTTACGCATGGCAGCCTACGAGACATCTCTATAGGTTTAGCGTGGCACTGCGCAGAATATTCTGACCTTAGCGGCTCCACTAATATGGCTACCATCGCCCAGTCGCCGCTCCTAGCCGAGCTTCATAGTCTCTTAGGAGCCCTGGATCACATGACCTACATGACTCTTGTACAACCACCACCCAGAGTCCGCCTCCTCTGTGATTCACACGCCGTCATCAGAGAATTCAATGGGGCTAACTCTGATCACTCTACCCTTCATCACGTCCAGGCCATGGTAAGCCTACTGGCTTGAAACGGAAGGCAAGTCCGCGTAGCCTGGATTCCGGGGCATGTGACGCAGGTGGTCGGCAATCAACTGCTCATAATGCAGTGCGTTAGAGCCTTCACTATACATCTCGCTTGGTTGCTCCCGATCTTTCACCTGATTCAAGTATGCATCCGCACCTCCAGCTGGATCATGCTAAACATTCTTTCAGAAAGCGGCTCGCTCAGAAGACTCCGCAGGGCTACCTGCATGGTGTCACCACCCTACCCTGTTCCGCAGAAGTCTTTGTTAACAAGACAATCACTAATGTTGCCCTTACACCCTCCACACTGCAAAAATGGTTGCATTTAGACTCTTCAGCCTCTACTTCCTGTCCCCATGCCAGTAGAATGTTTTTTCAGACTTCAAGCACTTCACTTTGCACTGTGCAGCTTTCGCATCTTCTCGCGATTCTTTGCTTAGTGCTCTGCTCCCAACTCTACCCCTGATTACTTCCCGTACGAAGACCCAAGTTTTTTGCATGCTCTAGCGGTGTTTTCTATTATGAGTGGCCTGGTAAGGGTAGTGTGAGATGGGCCACACTCACACTCCCAAAGTAATCGCTGATCATCTACCTCCAACAAGTCATCTCTAACGATTGGGTGATCACCTCCCCCTATCCTGGCTTCTTCCTCTTCCCCAAGTACGGCCATGTGGCCTCCCCATCTTAATAAATGTCAATCAATTCAATCTCATCCTATTTTATGTTTTCCCGCTCCAAGATTATACAGACACAAACACGAATTCATTGGCTTCATAATAGTCGTACATAATGCACACGCATCCAGAGGCTTTATGCATCCTATAAGTTCTGCGAAATACTGCAGGAACACTCAGCTATGACGTAATAGAATCTCATGGGTTATCGGCGCGTGATCAAAGAAGCTACACGCGGACAATGGTATGCAGCAGGTGTTTACACAGGATATGAGGAAAATAAAAGCGAAATGCGATGGACAGTAAAGGCGGTCTATATAGGACAGCCTTAAGGACGACAGCAATACAGGATTTATATGAAGCGGGTGTCTCCTCAAGGCTTGGCCAATGGCTGCACATCGATTATTTGTGTGTCCGCTTTGTTCGGGAGTGCTTTTGGTCGGACTGAAACTGCGGATGATCATCTCGCAGGGCAGCAAATTCTACCTATTCTACGTAATATAATAAGATAGAGCATTTAGCGCTGCACACACTTGTTTATTCAAATAGCGACATGCTATCAGACAGATGTTATGACCTCTAACAAGCTTATTAGGATTGTGTTCTCTACCGTGGGGCTTGATGAATGGATTTAATGGAGATCATGTAAACAAAACAATGGTGTGGACAGGCTGTGCTGTCATTACGCGATTGCAATGCCACGAACAGTACAGAGCGTAATATAAAGAATAACATTTCTCCTAAAATAAGTACAATGGTTTACGGCCTAAACCACGCCAAAAAGATGCATAAAATACAAGAGGCAGCTAATTAGTAGCGATCCTTTCTGAGCCTAATCTGATGACGTCTGTTGGTATATCCTGGCTTGTTAAAAATGCAAATGCCACAATGGCAGTGTACGTGTAGTGAGGGTTCCGCAAATAATCTCGATAAATTGGGGATGCAGTGCATTCCAAGAACGTTTTATCTCAGTGGTTCTTAAGAAAAGGCTTAAGTGCCGCAATGAAAAATTCAGCCTTGACCATGGGTTTCTTGACTGTAGTGTTTTTACCTGGGTACGTTTACACACTTTCGTAAATTTCAATTAGCTTTAATTTGAAAGCCGCAACTTTTTTATTTGCGAGAATTTGCGGTAATGTGTGCATATAAATGCGCTTTGTCAACTAGACTAGATTGTTTTAAAAATATTCCTACTTTAGGTCAGGTTTTGAATCAAACGCTTAGCAGCCCCGTTAATTAGTGTACTGGACATCAAGACATTACCATTGGTGGGACGGAAGCTAGCCTCTGGCGTGCATCGTTGCCGTCAGTTTGAGTCACAGGTAACGATTAGAGTACACTGGTTCAGCAGATACAAATAAGCAACAAAACATTGTTTGCGATGAAGCTCTGGCAATAGATGCTGCCAGTCAGGCTGACGAAGTAATTAGTGATTTACGCCAACAGAACAACATTTCAAAACCAAAAGGCAGATACTAACCCCAAGTATCAACGGAGTAGTTTGGGACAAATATCGCAAGAGGAATCCATAATGCCTTTGTCTAACCACGTTAAAAAGCCCAAGAGCCGGCAAGAATTACTAAAAACATTTACATATTGCTTTTGCTCTTGCAAAATGCTTTTTCCTGCAGCCGTGACAGTCTTGGAGAGCTGATTGTTTTTGGCCGATCAAATGTGAAGTGCCACGGACTACACGTACCAAATACTGTTTGCCGTTGGCAATAAGTATGATCCTCTACCTCGCGTATTCAGCGTTTTTAGGGCCGCACCGTCGGATTTATTAAGGTCTTTTGACACATTTTTTTAATGCTCACCTACCTCCTTCGAGCATCCTGAATGGCACGTGGGGTTTCTATGCCCTACTGTTTATTTACGTCTTCGGAAGTATTTTTGATGGCTTGTGTCAATCCTTACGTGAAACCTCCTCAGGGTTTTTGTGTTTCAGTGGTACTTCATGTGTTGCAACAAGTAAGCCAAGTATCACAACCGTATATTGCCCTCTGCATACAAGAGCTTAATGTATTGTGCTTCTGCACAATGTTGTCTACTTCCGATTCCTACAAGCCTGAGAGAGTCCAGTGATTCTTTAAAGAAGTTGGTGCTATGCCAAGTTACACTGTTCAGCACATCTTTTTAGGGGTCTGCTTTACAACGTTTAAACCCACTTTCACTGTTAGCATGTTTAGAATATAAAATGTTCGAAAGTGATCCATGGATTCACATCCATGCGAAAAGCTTTCACAATTGTAAGAACAAATAAATCAATTGAACGACTTTTCCGTTGCGAAGGTCATTGACCAGCGGTGCTGCTGAACAAATGGAGCAGTAAAAGTATTCTTTCGTGGTACAGAGCTGCGGCACACCAGCGCAAAGGAAAGCGTTCAGACACTTGTGATCTAGTTTCAACATTCACATGTCATTATTTGCAGGAGTTCGCAGAACACTGCCATTACCCATACAGGGTTAGCGCTGTGTCGAACTTTACCAAACAGAAAATAATTGTTTTCGAACCACTCCCTTGTCCACTGCGCGAAATAGTTCCGATGATCTGTTCTAGTTTCTGCGAAGTTACACTTCCGGATTTTATGCTCAATGGAGCTCCTGGGGTGTTAATGCATGGCATTGCGGTTTTAAACGCTTTTTGTCCACAATCTTCTGGACATCCCAGCGCCTTGGGGCACACTATCTGGCTGTGTATATGTTGCTCTGGTCACCCGCTGATTTCTATAGTTCATATTAATGGTATATAGCTTAAAAAGCGGCGTACGTTTGCTCCAATGCAGCTAAATGCATGATAGCAGCGGCGGCAAATCACCGTGTAGTTGCTTGGCCACTCCAGGTCTACTGCCTACCCGCCGGGTCTCTGAGCATGCCTTAATTGTTTCTTGTGCTTCTTCATTCAAGGCGCACGGAAGATTTTAGACGCGATGAAAAACATTTTGCTAAATAAAACCGGCTCCGCTGTAAAAACGGCTTTTCTGTTCCTTTTTCCTAGTGTTCTTGCCATTCCTCTATTTCTGACTCACTTATCTACTCCTCTTTCTATTATCTTTCTCTCTGTATTGAAGTGTTTTTTTAAAGGTTTGAAGACTTCTGTTATCGTAGAAAAGAATGCAATATTTATTGTCTATCATTCCTGTGTTGCAGATTTCATGTGCACGGCTTGGAGAAATAAAATAACTTCCTCTACAGTCCATGGATGTCGTAGTTAACGTTCTCTTGTTGACTATTTGTACACAGCCTTTCTTATGTAATAATTCACTTTTCAGTCTTGTAGTTTGCTGTCTCTTTGATACATTTAAACACAGGGTATTCCAAAAGGTGAATATTTCTCTGACATAAATTTGAAGGTATTAAAAACGATTAGAACGATTTTAGAAGATTATTACCTTCCCTAAGAAAAATACACCGAGCCCATGTGAACGCGCAAAACAAAGCAGCAGGCATATTCTGTCACGAACTATTCAATGAGGATGGCCAAAAAACGACACAATGCTCCCTGCAAAAATGTGTTAACCCCACCGATGACGTTGTGCTTTGGTAGTGGCTCTTCAGAAAATGTTAAATCAAAATAGGAGCCGTGAAACACCCGAAAAACGTTTCAAGAAATGCTGCCTTATCCCACCACAAAAACATTGAAACCGGCACTCGCCACGGGTAACAAACATTAGATAACACCTCACCCACGACAGAACGCACCTAAGATGGCTATCACAATAGACAAATCACTATATTGGCTACCACGCTGCACGCTCACAACTACGACAGTGCACACACCGCAAACATCCACATTATAGCGCACCCTACGGGAAAAAAAACTAAGAGAAGATTTATATCCATAACAAAGTTTCACAGCACGCGGCGGCCGCATGGACAACCTTGAGTTGCATTTCGATGACCGAAAATGCGGTTACCGAAATGCGATAGTCGCATTTTCGATAACCAGTGCGCGCCTCTTAACGGGTAACTTCATTGCCCGGTGCACAGTATTGGGCTACGGCCGCGTCGCTGAGAAATAAGGCAGGCTTGACGCGCTATTCACAAACACGGGTACTGACTTGAGGACCTTAATCCAGTAAAAATAACAAACTGGCAGTGCTTTTGTAATCAGGAAGCAGATTAGTGCCCAGCCAGTTCAGACGAGCCGGTAGCAAAATCAGAGAGTACACTATAGTAGGACAAGCAATGAATATGTACTGGGACATCGACCTTCACATGGCTAACTTTGTGAAAATTCCGGCGAAGATTGTGATGAGTGAAGAAAAATTATCGCAGTGGCTAGATCAAAGTTACAATACCTGTACTATCTCTAGCAGAACAACATGGTATCATGTCATACCAGCAACAACTGCACCTTGAACTGTGGACGTCTTCGAATAAAACACGGACGCGCTGCACTTGACAACTCGTACTGGCCATCATACAACCACTGAGAGGACGGTGGACATCAGTCCTATCTTCGAGCGGCAGGTGGCGCAGTTCGATGTGGTACTAGAACTGCTTGCTTACATGGGTCTACCGACCTCAAACCAATACCCGTTACTTAGCGCTTTTGCAAATATTACAATCGCTTTGACTGCATCTTCAGAATGCAAAAAACGAAACAATGTCTGCACACCCAAACGTTTCACAAGAAGTGCTAATCTACATAATGTTGTCTGCTGCAGCTCATAGGAGATACCCTGGATAACGCTACTTTTCCAAAGCTTTCGGGTACTCCAGTTTTGTAGCCACTTGAAACATTGACTTTCACTCACTCATTTACCTATAGGAATCTAAAAAGATGAACTGCGGCCACATAATATAAATTGTGCACGTTATTTGTTTTTGAGGACGACTGTATAGCGCTCACTTTCTCACCTTCTCAATTAAGCTTTCACGAACGCCCCAACCGGGCACACTGCTGGAATATATCTTGCCTCTGATAGTATTTGAAATCGCCCTAAAGGATGTGCCCATAGTGGTGGCCTTAGTCTCAATGTAAACATGTAGGAAACGAGGACATTATCCCTGTATTCAGGAAAGCAGTATCTCTAACTGAAATACACCAGGCATTACAAGAAGCTAGTGATGCCAACGCGCAACACGCTACCCAGACATCAAAGAAGATTACTTCAAGAAAACAAAAAGCTGCAGCCTCCGAAAAGCAAACTCTACAGAGAGGAACAGCCTCATTAAATGGACAGGTAGCAGTGGGCGGATAACGGAGCTACAGCGCAATATGGCGAATCACTCCTCTGCCCTTCCGACAACTTTTACATTGAGTGGAATGGCTCTGATTTTTATGAAACCAAGATGGCCAAACATAGCCTCGGGAGGAAAACTTCGTAGATTTAGTTCTGATGACAGCGAGGGTCGACCATTACCCATCTGACATCGGTAAGGTGGTATGTGTGGCGGAAAACGGCTGATCTTACGAAGTTTCAAAATTTATTTGGTTGGCTGCATGAGAAGCCATTTCGTTGTGAAGGAGAACCGTCGAGGTGCTCGTTGAGCTCTCCCAAGTAGGTGGCAGTGTGTTTCAGAGGAACAAAATTTGAGGGTATATTTTTATTGCAGTGCGCCAAGGCGCCACTAGCAGGGTTCATAAAAAGATAAAAGGGACGATGTACACGGAGAGCAAGGGACTATGGGCAACGGGACAGGGCGCCGGCGTCATTGTGAGTGTCGCAGGTCCTGAAGTCGCAGGGAATTTGTACCCCTCTAAAGGAAAAATCGGGCGACCAGGGAAACTGTACATTTTTGAGCGGGAATAATAAAAAAAGGCCATGGTGTTTTGTTACTACTGAGGAGTAGCACCCGAAAAAATATGGTGCAAATTTCTGCATGGCCTGGACAGCAGTGGGACATTATTTCTCGGTTATCGAGTACTACTCATCCGCTGGTATCTAAGTGCAGTTTACGAGGTGACGACTTGCTCCGATGAGGGATCTTTGTGCTACAGAAAGGCGCAGTAAATGCAAGTCCACAGGCATGAGCATGCGGCATGGTCGGTCCGGGCTCACCAACAGTGCGAAAGAAATTTCCAGATGCGAGAGGTAGTTTGATTGTTTGGAAAGCCATTTTGCAGTCGTCGGTCCAGACGAGTTGGGCTCCGGATATGAGTAACTTGTTAAAGGGTTTAGTTTTTTTGCAATATTACTAACAAAATACCAAAATTAGAAAGCCTAGTCTACCAAACTCCGAAGTTCCTATTTGAAAAATGGTTGAACAATACTGACTGCAGTGACCTTGTCCTCACTGCACGAATCACTCCTAGATCACAACATTGCAAATACTTTTAAGCACTGAAAATCGACATTTTCTGGGTTGAGATGAATACCAGCAGGCCAAAGCAGCGTCATAATTTATCAACATGAAAGTGTTCATCGAAAGTGCGAGAAGAAAAAGCAATATATGGAAGATGCCAAAAACAGATGTTGCATTTTAAGACGCGGAGACCAGTAAAAATTACGCGCTCGAAGGTGACTGGACCGTTGCAGTATGCAAATGGCGTCACATGTAACTCGCTCGTAGAGGACTGTAGGTTTTGCAGAAGCTGCTTTATTAGCATCATTCATCGAGATTCGCGACATCCTGACCGATGAACGGGGCTCAAGAAGTATGGTGCGCCATGTCAGATGTGGTGACAGCTGGAAATTAGAAGCAGTGGGTAAACGTATTTCTAAATATTTTTTTGTGCACGAGAGTTTTCCCCAAAAAGCGCGCGGAGGTCTTTTTTCATGGGATAAAACAATACGTGGAGAGAGAGAAATTTCCGAATGGTGAATATTATTTTGCAGAAACATGTGCTCTACGTACTTTTAGCACATTGCCTATTCCTGGGCTGGAACCGAGTAAGGACGACGGCGGAAAGTACACAAACCGCTCATTTTCATACGATGAGTTGCTGCTGATTTTTTTTTTTCAGAATTAGAAGAATGACAGTCAAATATATGCCATGTGTTTGTTAGGGAGAGCCAAGGGAGCCTCTTTCTTTTCTAGGCCGAGATCAGTGTTGATGATAGAAGCAAGGCACGAGGATGTGACCTCTCGATGGCGGACAGAATGAAGCGATGCGAGTGGAGATACCTCTTGAGGGGCCACTTCCTCCTAGGAAATTGTCGTAGTGGTAATATCTTGAGAAAGTAGAATTGATCCACAGGCATAACTCAACATGGCCATTACAGCACACCTATGTGAAAATGGAATGCAAGAAGGGGTATTATGGCTCCATTGTAACGTGGTATGACAAATTGATCGCCCTGGGTGATATTGTCGAATGCCATTGTAAATGTATTTACCAAGAGGCCGAACACAATATTAGGCAGCTATGAACCACTTTGTAGGTGTATCTGATACATTGGCAGTTTCTGTGTTGGTGAGGTAATTGGAAGCTGATTGCAGAAAAATACGCCGATGATGTAAAAATCCCGCTCCAAATATATTTTACGTGCATCGTCAGCACCCCACACTCAATATAACGTAAATGGTGTCAATGATGACACGTACTGCAAAGTTTCTAGGGGCAGAATCACATCTTTTCACTTCACCTTTTCACAATCACACCATCTTTTGCCTCCAAAACATGATTAGGCGTAGAAAGTTTGAACGTTTGTTCGCGCCAACACAACGCAGTGTACATAATTAACCCATAGCCTCCCGTGTTCAGAAGCGCATCTATACACTCTCAAAGAACTCTATTGAAAATATGCTTGACGAACCCTGATTAGAAGTTGTCTTTTTTCGAGTGATGCAGTTTCTCTTTCAAAATCTGCCGGCACTAGTCTTGTGAGGCATGGTCAGTAAGAAGGTAAGCAGTTGGGAGACGTAAGCGAGTGGTGTTTGCGCGAGGGTGATCGCCGTCTAGGGTGGCAATCATTTTGAGGAAGATAGAGCGTGTCGCGAGGTGACGAAGAACGGTGAATAAAAGAAACATGCCCGTTGAACGACCACCTTGGCAAAGCTAGTTTCATTTTATACTTCAGAGTCCTAGCATCATCACTAATCGTGTTGTTGTACCCCGCAAAAGCAGAAATCGTGTCCCTGTATTGCGGGGTACTTGCGTACGGGGAGGTCTTGAGGGAGAGATTACAATTTTGTCGAACGTGCGTGTAGTACCGGAGCTGCTGATATGGCCGCCATATGCCCGTTAGAAGACCTCCAGATGCTCGTTAGTAGGCCTTCAGACGCCCGTTGGAGCTTGAACGTGCAGGGGTGTGTTTTATGCAGCTGTCGAGTACATCGCGGGGATGGTAAGAGGGTTGGATTTAAGAGGGAATCGCAATATGGAAGCAAACTCCTCCTTGATGAGATGCCGCCGTAAGGTGCCGTAGGACAAATATTCCCACGTGGGAGGCACAGTGACCTATTGCTTTCAAGCTCTCCAATAATCATGCGTATCAGGGCATGTGTGTTTCCTGTTCCAATCCAGCGCATTTGACAATGGCTCAAGCTGCAGGGGAAGAGACGGCAACTGGCCGAGACGTAGACTGATTGTCCTAACCTATCTTACGCTCAGTTGATTGTGAAGAGAAAGGGAATTAGATGCCCTACGAGAATCCCCTTCAAGATTGGGCGGCCGTTGTCTTCTAAGGGGATGCTCTGATGCACAGAGTGGCAGAGGTCCAGAAGACTCTAGATGTCTCACGGAAAACGTTTTGGGACATTCTGAACAAACCGAGGGGAGGCAAAAGGAGTGGTGCAGTTGATAATTAAAGGAAATTCAGTCGTTAACGATTTCTTCGTGTTGGAGGAACCATGGTTTCACCACGTCGGCTACATGAAAGGCAGTTTACAGCTGTTATGCGTAGCTAATACTGGTAATCTAGTTCACGTGTTCGTAGTGGTCGGGCGAATCTTCGAAATCGTCGCGTCTTAGAACAGCAAAGCAGTAGGGTCACGCTTGCGGCTTCGCAACATTATTACGACGGCGCTCGACCCGCGTATAGCCCCGGATTTCTGGGTGCTTTGCTGGAACTTGCCGCGGGATCGGTCGGCGGGTACGGAGCTCAAGGAGGTAGCTCGGAATGTGAGACTACACGAAGAATCAGCTCAACTACTAGGGAGAGAAGAGCAGAAAAAAGCAGGGGCCATTTATTCTACCCTTGGAAAACGAGCATTAACAGACTCGCAAAGGTTTCGAACCTGTGTGATGGGGACAGCCCTGACTGGTTGAATATTTGATAATAGCAGTGCCCTGGTGGTGTGAGTGAGGAGAATGGCCACTGAATTGATCGGTACGAAGACGGCACCCCCAGTACATACAGACATATAAAAAGAATACAAATATGAATATGCAACTATACCTACATAAGTTCCAAACTAAAGAAATTGCTCTTAATTTGAAGGAATCATTTAGCAATTGATCAGATTGCTTTCAGCAAAATACTACGAAGGTAACATTTTACCAGCATTGTCTTTATAAAAATAACATTTTCTTTGGGCCAAAGTGTTGTAATTCCAAAAAGTCATATTTGAAGCCCGAACCTTAGAAGTATACTCTGAAACAAAATGTTCCCTGAAGGGCGTAGTTATGGCATTTGTGGTTTAGGAATAACTTTTTAGTGCGAAGTTGCACATGCTTTTTGCAACCATATGTACAATTTTTTCTTTGAAATTACCTATTTTGTAAACGTAAACAAGACTTTGACTTAGTGATATGTGTCAGCGCACCCCCGGAGTCAGGATGCACCAAAATCTAGATCCATTTAGATCCATCTCTAGGTACCTGATTTATTACCCTAATTGTACACTGCTTCTCGGTTCACCTCGGTACATAGTCAGCCCAAGTTCATTCCTTTTTCTTTATTTCAACTATGATATCGCATCTACTAGAGTTGGTTTCCTGATATATGAAGCTTATTCCTTCCCTGTCAGTAAGTGTTACTCCTATTTTTATTCGTTCCATGCTGGCCTACGTTTGCTTTGTAGTTGTTTGGTAAGGTGCCAAGTTACAGATCCGTATGTCACCACCAGCCGTATGCACTGGTTGTAGATTTTTCTTTTCTAAGACACAGATTACATTTGCTTTTTTGGGAGGGCTTGCCGAGTGCTCCCAAGCCACGCCTATCCTGCGTCGGATTTTTCTCTTGTCATTGTGGTCATCACTAATCATCTGTACGAGGCAGTTGTATTCTTTACTTCTCCTAGTGTTGCGTTTCCTCACCTGAAGAGCACAATTTTCACATGGTTATTGTTTATTGCATTTGTTCTATTCATGGTTATTTTTACCCTACGGCTAAGATTTGTGATTTTATGTATTGAGGTAGGGTTTGGACGTGTTCTGGAGTCTTACTCAGCAGGGCTATGTCGTCCGCAAAGCTGAAATGGCTGAAGTGCCCCCTTTTATACTTAGTCCTGGGATTTCCAGTCAAGCTTTCTAAATACCTTCTTTGAAATGCTGTGAATAGTCTTGGCTAGATTGTATCTGTCTGTATTACTTCATTTTAGATCGGGCATTTATTGCTTTGTTTTTGGAGGATTGTTTTTCGTGCCACCCTTATACCTGTCTTCTAGAAGTATTGTGTAGGTCTCCTCTATTCCGTGGGCTGCTGGGAATGCGGAATTGAACACTACCTTATAATCTATTTATTATATATAAATGGGTTTAGTGTGCTCCACTAAGTTTTCTATCCCGTGAGTCACGACATGGATGTGATCCATGGTCGAGTACTTTTTCCTAAACCCAGCCGGCTCTCTAGGTTGTGGGAAATTCTGGGTGTCACTTATGCGGCTAAGTAAAACTTTGATAAACCGCTCGCAAACAACTGAGAGTAGGCTGATGATGTGTAAATATTGAGGCCAGTGTTATCAGAAAAGTGTTGGCCTTTTTCCAGAATATGGAGACGTTTTTTTGCCTTTAGGCATTCGAAAAATAGCCCCGACAGCTTTTCAGTACGATATCTTCCCTCTCCTTGAAAAGAAGTGGGTTTATTTTTTTCTTACATGCCTTTGAGAGCCTTTGCATTATCGTATTCAGTTACTAGTGAAAAATCGCAAGTTGAGATTGCACGCTCTGTAGTGTCCCCTGGTTTAACATCGCTGGCATAAAGCCTGCTGTAGAATCGTTCTTTGACCTTTATGATCTCGTCCAAGCTGGGCATAATGTTGCCCTGCTCGTTTCTGAGTGTGACATCCTGTCTTTGCAATGGCTAACGTTTTCCTAATTGCTTTCAAGCTTCCCCGTATCTGGAGCGTTTTCTTTATCACGGCCAATTTATGCACACGAATGTCGTTTGTTTTACTTCTATTAATCAGTCTCGATAACTCGGCTAATTCAACGTGATCAACCGCACGTGACAGTTTATAGTCTTACGTTCGGAAATTATTTCATTTGTTATCGTAGTATTTATGTTTGTTGCCTACATACTTCTTGCTCTCTCAGCTGCTGCTGGTTGCCTTATTGCCGTTGTTAGGTTGTTATTCACCCTGCATAAACTGTCCTCGTTCGTGTGGTTTGGAACCGCGAATTTGTTTTGAAGAGTGATGGTAAACTCCGGCGAACTGGGGTTGAGAGACTCCAAGCGGGGTTTCTTAGTTTTCGCGAGTTTTTTTCTCCTTTGAGATTCAGCCTTAGCTTTCATCTAACCATCCCCTGAACGCTGCTTTTAATCAAACGTGGCACCTCTGAATATTACTGAGCACCAGACAAGAGACCCAAAATAAGGGATGGTGAGTTTTCATAATTTGTTGACTGACAAACTGGCTAATAACCCAAGTTTAAGTTATTTCTTGTTCGAAGCTGTGGCCAGACATATGCCTCCCTTTTACGAAGACGATGGTTGAACGCGGAGCATTTTCGTGATGGACTCTTTGGTTGTCGTCTGAGTTTGGACTGAGTATCGGCGGTTTCAAAATGAAGCGATCGAACAGACGCCCGCTTTATAAGACGAGGGACCCACGTTTGGTTGCGGCCGCTGAAGGTCGTTTTCTTCACTTCACCAAGGAATATTTATCATCATCCGAATAGAAAGTTTGGTTTTCTGCAGTTAGTTTTTGCGTTACAGACGCCATCACTGAGAACACTTTATTACAAACTAAAGTTCTGAAAGAAAAGTTTTGTTGTTGTATATTTTAACAATGCTACCCATTTATTAACCTCTAATTTTCAGCGTCAGTATGCCTAGGTGTTGAAATTGCATAGAACTCTGTTTGTGTAGGTTTAGACCTTACTCTTCAGCGTTTTTTTGTATATTTTGACATGATTTAGATTTCATGGTATGTTCAGCCGACCTAACTTTGCTTTGTAGTTGTTTAGTAAGGTGCCAAGTTTCAGTTACGTATGTCACCACCGGCAATATGCACCGGTTGTAGATTTTTCTTTCGTAAGACAGAGTTAGCGTACGTGTTATTTTTTGCGAGTGCTTGTGGATTGCTCCCAATCCAGACGTTTTCTGTGCCCGATTATTTTATAAGGACGAAGTGATAAAATAATTAGGCACAGTGAAATAAAACATTTAACTACAATATATGTGAAATGACATAAAAGACAATGTAGATGACTGATGTAAAGGGACACGGTGTCACCTTGCATGGCAAGCGATGAGGTTTAAAAACTGGACATCGCTAAGAAACTAAGAAACACTCTTGTGAGTAATAATAGGGTCGCCCCCTAAAACGTACGATGGGTGTAGCTAGCTGTGTTTGTATAGTTGTGTAAAGTGCGGGCGTCGTGTTGTTTCTAGTCCCTTGCATTGTATGAGGATGCGAATCAAGGACAGGGCCTCTCCACACGTGCTGCAAAGAGGTCGTGGAGATCCAGTGAGCAGGGGCAAGTGCGTTGTGTGTGTGTGCCATATCCGTAATCTATCCAAGATGCTTCGGTGTATCTATTGCGTTTGTCGGTGGTGTATGGTCGCATGTGTGGGTTTATTACATGTAACTTGTCTGTGGTTTTACGAAGTTGTCTGATGTGTGGCTTCACGTCAACATAGGGTAAAATGGTTATGTCTACATTATTCAAGAGTGCAGCAGCACCCATGCGATCAGTGGCTTCGTTCCCGGCTATACCACAGTGACCTGGCACCGAACAAAGGACCAGTTCAAATTTGTGGACAAACACAGACATAATACCCTTGACAATCAGATTGACAACATGGGTTTTCGAAGACTTTGTTGGCGACGATGTCCTCAGAACACTGAGGGAATCTGTATAGATAATGGATTCTGGGATGTGGCTTTGAAGTATATGATTAACAACAAGAAGTACACCATACGCCTCGGCCGCAAAGGTACTAGTATTGGTATTCAGAGTTTGAGTGACATTAAGGGCGGGTCCATGCGCTGCGCACGACACAAAGTTTGCACTTTTGGAGGCGTCCGTATAAAATTCAGAACACTGATACTTCTGCTGCAAATACAAAAAGTGCTGCAGAATTGCAAATGTGGGAGCTCGGTTTTTATCTATATGCATGAAAGATGCGTCGCATGATAAAGGATGGAGATTCAACGGGTCTATAAGATCGGGTACAGATGTTTGGATAGTATCTAAGAAAGAGACAGCGAGCTCTGACGCTTCCTCTTTAACTCTGTAAGAAAAAAGCGCAGAGAATGATGGTCGATTTAGGGGCTCAGTCATAGATGTATAATAAAATACTGATTTAAAGAGATGGCGAGGCATGAATGAAATTTTAAAAGCAATAACGATATCTGTGTATGCTCGCTGACGTTGTAGGTTCCATTTTTTGCACTCCATAGAGAGGTTTTCCACCGGGCTAGTGCGGAAGCCGCTACATGCCAGGTGAAGCCCCAGATGAAGCACTGGGTCCAGCATTTTGAGGGATGGTTTACTTACTGACACATAAGCAACACCCATAGTCCAATCGTTAAGCTATCAGTCTAGTAAAAAGGCGTAAAAAAAGTTCTTTGCCGGGACCACATGAAGAGTGGGAGAGAACCTTGAGTATAGTCATAGCCTTTAAGCATTTATGCTTAAGTTACGTTGAATGAATATGAGCTTTTTGAGAAGGACTACACCTAAAATCTTGGGTTCATTTCTGACTGGAAATGGGACACCATTGACTTTGATGACTGGATCCAGCCGAATACCACGCCTTTTAGAAGACAAAACACAAGTGCACTTTCCTGGAATAAATATAAAACCGTTGCTATCTGCCCAGTCAGCTAGCTTGTAAACACCAAGCTGGACTTGGAGCTCGCAGAGAGACAGGTTACAAGACTTAAAACATAATTGTACGTCGTCTACACAGATTGAGCAAGAAATTGGGGGTAGCAATGCCTTTCTGAGTGAATTTATTTTTACAATAAACACAATGAACTTAAAACTGCGCCTTGCGGCACACCATTTTCCTGCACATGAACCCTAGAGAGTGCACTTCGAACTCTTACACGAAAGGTTCTTTAAGAAATGTAACGGGAGAGTGTGTTCATCATGTTACCAGAGATGGCAAAGGACTGCAAATCGCCGATGATACCATATCGCCAAGCAGTATCATAAGCCTTTTCAAGATCAAAGAATACTGTCATACAGTACTACTTCGGCAGGAAGCCATCTTTAGTATACGGCTCTAATGCAAAGAGTTGATTTTGGTAGATCGCCCCGCCTTGAAGCCTGCCTGGCAGCCATACGAGAAGACCATTGTATTCAAAGAAATACACGAGTCTCCTGTTTATCATCTTCTCGAAGAGCTTACACAGGCAGCTTGTCAGGGCAATGGAACGATAACTAGACGAAAAGGAAGGGCCCTTTCCTTCCTTCAAGAACGCCACTACTATGGCCTCCCTCCAAGAGCGTGGAATGTGCCCCAAAAGCCATATTTTGTTGTATATGTATAGGAGGGTTTCAAGAGTGTCTGGGTGTAGGTGTTGTATCATGGTCTATGTATTCGTAACTGCACCTGGAGCTGAATATTTACATGTGCTCAGGGAAGCCTTCAAGTCGTACAGTGTAAAGTCAGAATTGTAACCGCACTTTTACTTGTAATTCTCACGAAGGGACTTCTTTTCACAAGCGGTTTTTTGTTCAGGAAAGTGTTTGTGTGATGCTGAACTGAAAACGTTTTGGAAGTGTTGTGAAAGTATTGGCCTGATCTTCGAGCGTGTTCCCTATTGTGCTGACCAGGGGCAGGCTGTGTGCATGTTGTCCTTTAAGTTTGCGTATTCTTGTCCATACCTTGTGTACGTTTGTGTGTGAGTAATGGATGCAAGGAAGGTGCGACAACTCTCTCGTTTTGCCTCACGGCGCACATGCTTACCACATGCCTTCGCTCTTGTAAATAATACAAGGTTTTTGGATGTGGGGTACCGACGGAGGATACCCCACGGCTTATTCTTGTCCTCCCGTGCTCGCCTACAGTCCTCATTCCACCACGGCCTCCTGTGGAGTCGAGGATGGGCGCCGTGATGAGTAGGGCTGCTTCCTCTATGTGTAGATGTTTTATGGATGTTTGGTGTAGTTTAGATGTTTCTGTGCATGTACTCCAGTTTGCTTTTGGTCCATTCAACCTGGTATGGGAAAATGGACTGGTTGGGACTTTACCTATATAAGTTAGTAAAGTGGAGAAGGGGTCACTACCATTCAGGTCAGTGCCCACGCCCCACTCAAGACAAGGAAAGAGAACTGCGGAACCAATAGCCAAGTCAAGATGTGAATATGTACTGCGTCCTGAGTTGCGGTATGTAAGCTGTTTTATGTTGAAAGAAATTCTCCAGACAATGTTAGAAACGTTTCTATCAGGCGACCTCGGGCATCCGTTCTGGAGGATCCACAAAGTGAGTTCTGCGGATTAAGGTCGCCTGTGAGGATGTATTGTTCTGGTAGCTGGTGAACCAGTGCCTCGAGATCAGAACTCAGAAGTGCAAAATCAGGAGAGATGTAAATGGAGCATACCGTTATAAACCTATTAAATATTAACGTACGGATTGCTACAGCCTCAAGGAGAGAGTTCAAAGAGAGAGGTTGGCATGCTAATGATTTCCGGGTGCTAAAGGCCACACAGCCCGAAGAATGTGTGCAGCCAACCGTTTCCTTTCTGAATATCATGGATATATTTAAGAAATTGGTTTGTTTGGAATTAAGGTGTGTTTCTTGGGGACACATGACACTTGCCTGAGTCGCATGCAGCATCACATACACATCAAGATTTTTAAGGAGGCCTCTGCAGTTCCATTTGATGATGTTCTGTTCCCATCATTTACATCTAGGGATGACTAGTGTGTGTGTGTTTGTGTGTTAGATAAGTTGTCTTTCAGGGCTGTTACTCTTGGGTTGGGCTTTTAGGTCCTTTCTGTAGGCTTTGAAGTCGGAGGCCACTCCTTGCGTTGCGTTGCAGGCAATAACGGCCCCACGTTCATCTCGTGGTCAGATGTCCTCGGGATGCCCGACGAACCGGGCCCCCTAGACTTGGACCCATTTCGGGGGCCCTTCTTTAGAGCCGCAATCACCGACGTTGTTGGGGGCGCCAGAAATGGCACGGGTGTTGTGCAGGCGGCGGTTGCCGATGCGGGACCCCGGTGTCCATCCCCTCTGCACCCTCCAACGTACTGGAGGACGGGGAGGCAGTGGCGGGAAAGGCATGGGTTCCGACATAGACGGTTGGCACCACAGCCGCTGCTGCCTCGGCAAGCGGCGTGATGACGGGTTGGGTTGCCTAATGCAACCCAGCGGGGGTGGCGGCGGGACCAGGTCAGACTCGCTGAACTGGGTCCCCGTGGAAACCAGTCGCCGCTCCACCCCGTACCTGCCCAGGGTGAAAGAGGCGAACCTCTTTCGCGCCTCTGGGAAGGTGATGGTTACTGTCACCTTAAAGTTGGTAATTGGTTTTCGATGCTTGAACATCTCGCAAGCCCTGGAAAAGGATGCATGAGGTCCCTGGTAGTTTACACTTGAGAAGGTTGGGGAGTTGCAGTTCTGTGTCGTGTGGTCTTGTGCTGCACATTTAGCTCCTGTCAGTCTGCTGCGGCGGGAGTTTGTGCCATGCCCCAACCGCTGACACTTGAAGCAGCGGGGCGGGTTCGGGGTGAAGGGTCGTACTGGACATCTCAAGAAGCCTGCATTGACCAACCCGGGAAGTGTTCACGGTGAAATGTCAAGAATGTGTTCGGCCGGAATTACTTGGTTGTTTCGACGTATGGTGAACCGTCTCACGGCCGTCACACCCTGGTCATAGAGGCCCTCGATCAGACCTGTTTCAGTCCCATTTATTAGACCCAGTTCAGATATTACACCCAGGCAGCTATTAAGACTGTGATGGGGCGTAATCTTGATGTCAATATAGATCATGCGCGTTGGTGCGAGGAGTTTTGTGGACTGCTGTTTGTTGACTACCTGAATCAGGAGTTCTCCCGTTTTCAGTTTCTTAGCCTTTTCGACTGGCCGACAAGGCTTTCAAGATACTTTGAGATAAGAAGCAAGGACTGAGAAGTGATTGACTTTGTCTTATCAAGAGATTCTATGATCAAAAAGCGCTCGAAATTATCGTGCTTTGGAGCGAGATTGATTGCAAACGAGGGAAAGAAACTTTTGTGCGGCCTCTTTTCAGGGACCGATCATGTTTGGGGGGCTTAGAAAATACCATATGCTATAGCGTAAAAGCAGGGGACGAGGAAACGTTCTTTGATCGGGTTACCCTGATACCGAAAGAGGTACTGGAGCTTCCTGCTTGTAAACAGAAAGCTACCCCGTCCGCCAGAGCCTGACCTGGGCTCTGACAGGTGACAGTTTGTGGTTTCTACCCTTAACCTTAAAACTCATTACCATGGTCACTTACATCGGGAGTATAAGGGCTTGGGGTCCGCGGTGTCTTCAATACCGTCATCAAGATTACTCAAGGTGCCGCATGCGGGGGACCGGATGAAAAAGTGAACGAAATGGAATTAAGGCATGTAAAACAATAATTTCAACTCGTCTTCCTCGTCTCTACGGAGTGAAATTGGTTATATCTATTTTTAACTCCCATATGTACGCTTTAAGTACCTAACTAGATAGCCGCCGCTTACAAGGTCTCGAACATCATCCCCCTCCGAGTGTACGAACCACTTCATTAGGGTGAAGAAGACACGAGGAGCCTTCTTGTGAAGCATTTCGCAAATTCATGGGAAGGCAATAAAGTGCTTGCTTACTTCAGGCACGCCCCAAAAATTATTCCACGGAAGAATTTGAGAACAGCCGCGAATGGTGCCAAGGGGACTCACATTTGCTTCATAATATGGTTTCACTCTTATTGAAGTCGTACGGCTTTTATGTAATGCCTTTCCCGCCAAAACTTCATCGCACCGTTTTAGACAGAAAATTTAAATAAAGCTGTAATGAGGATGTTATGTCAATACGAGTGTTCCACTTCACTATGAGGCAAGTTGGAACAAATCATCCCAATATTGTCCCAATTACCTGCAGAATATTTAACTACTGGTGGTCTTAACTTCCCCTAGCTGAAATGTATACCATATATAATTTTGCACAAGATCATATCACACAGTTGCATTTATGTCGGGCAACAACCGTCCTATTTTTTGTAAATTTGGCTTTAGGTACATTTGGCTCATTTGGAAAAAAACATCGCATAGGTTTGTAGCAGTGCTACGAAGCGCGAAGAAATAGCATGCAGCAGTCAGCTGCTTTTTCGGCGTGCCACTGCTGACTGACTTGTGGTCGTGTCCGGATGGCTCGGCGTCCTTTATTGTTTGTGCCCGTTCCCTCAAGGTACAAGGTGCTCGGTCCGTACGGACGTGTACACCCTTTCTCTGGGAAGTTAAATTTGCAGAAAAACAGCGTTTACTATTGGGTTGCAGGAGGACGACTATCAGAGTTCTTGTAAGCCTCAAATGAATTCGTGAGGACACGCACGTATTCAGGGAGCCTGGTGTGAAAAAAAAATAACAGCGATGACTAAGGGCGTAATATACGGCGCATAGTTCACCTTCTACTCTAGTAGCACTATCGTAGATTAAGGCAAAGCTGACATTTAGAGATTGTTGATGCAGGCATAATCATGAAGTTCCAACATTTCTCTGTCATCCGTCAACATAATTCTGTCATCCGTGAAGATGTCGGCTTCCAATTCTAGTTTGGGGTCGTATAGGTACTGGCCGTTTTCTTGCATTGTCCTGGCTCTTGAAATGAGGCTTGGGTATTTTGGGTGAACGCAAAAATTACTAACGCCGATGGAGGAGTAATTTCCGGGAGCAGAGTCTGGGCTTTCCATGCCATAATGTCAAACGACTGTTTTGTGAGTTTCCGCTTAACGTCATCATGACATTGCGCACCTTGCATGATAGTGTTCATTGGAAGGATGGGGAGAGCATACTTGATGGCGTCAATTCGGTTGTGTTTTGGAAGGCCGGCAATTGCTCTAAGAATGTGGCTATGCACGAAGAGTTGGAGTGTTTGTATTACTACTGTCAAAAAAAGGCTTCCCCGTATGTGATTGTCCCAGTTGCGGCAGCTAGGCCAAGCAGAGGGATGGACGTAGGGATGTCCGTACCTATTGCACAGAGAGGTAAGTGCTAGAACCAGTTGCAAAATTGTTTAAATTGTGCCTGTTAGGCCTTGGGGCGGCCACTGTTGGAGAGGGGGAAGCCAAGCAGACGAACTGATCCGCTTGCTGCCTCGTGAACCTTCCGGAAATATGCAGAATGGTATCCTTTGGGTGCGGGCGTTCTTTGGAGTTAATCACAACCAGTACATACGTTCTCTCTGGGACTCGTTGAAGGCATAGATAAGGCAAGACATTCTCGAGTGTGTTCAAAGCAGCTTGCAGTTTTGTATTCGCCTCCTGTTTTGTTTGGTATCCACAGACTTCGACCCGAATAGTACCGTCGGCCGAATAGTACCGTCGGCGTCGATGCCAAACCGTTCTGGGAGTTTCCGTATACAATGGCCCTGAGGGATAAGTGATAAGTATGTCAAAAAGTAAGAGGATAATATCGATCACTGCGGAAATCTTTTCTTTTTGTACAATATCTTCTGTGCCCATCTGAATACTGAGCCCTAGGGCTGAATAGGTCGAGTTTGGGGAAATTGCGGGTACAGCTTTGTACGTCCACATTTGGGAACGCCTGGGTAGAGCTTTCAGTACGGCCGCCTCGTCAACCTTCTCAAAACCCTTGCAGAGGTGGAGCGTGAGGATATCTATGGAAGAGCACAGCAACGCGCTTGTTGCTTGATTTATTCATGGCGTCTTCCTCACGCCTAAGCTTGCTCGCTCTTCTATATAGCATGCTTACAAAACACAACAATAATTTGCCTGCAGCGCGATTTCCTAAAAACTGCCTCTGAAGACAACAATTGAAGCAGAATGATTCAAGCGGTATAATACCAAGCCCCTTTTTTCGTTTTGTTCGATTTCTCTAAAGACTGGGGTAATTAAAAGACAAAGTTCAAATGTGTAAACAGTCATACCGGTCTTCGCTGTGTTGCATGTTATTCCCAAAATTGAGCCCTTGAGAAATTTATTCTATGCCAGGATTCATAGGCTACTAAGGCTCGTTACGAATCCATCCGCACGGGTTCATTTTAGAGGTCAGTGGCGTGAATCTGGTGCAGAGCGCAGTTGAGGTAAGCCACAGTATTGCTGGGTGTTTGAGAGGGGCAGCAGAAAAACGATTTTCCAGTAATACCTTGAAAATAGGTTTATTTTTATGCAACTAGATTGATGATAACGCAACACTACATAAGCTAAAAAATATGACGAACATTCAGAGCTTTCTGTATTGTGCCATCGAGGGCGCTCAAGCTCCGCACTGAAGTCATGGCGGAAGAATTTTGAATATCAAAGAACAGGCATACAAAGAGCGAAATGTCTGGTATGTATTGTGGAATAGTTACTGTGTCTTAACTTTGTTATACAAAGGACTCTGGTTAGCGCTGGCTGCTGTAACCCTTGCGTATTTATAGCTGATGTTATGGTTAATTTTGAAGGGGTAGGTTTGTTTTCAGTGTAATAGATTGTTGAGCTTCGTTCTTTACGTTGTGTTAAGTTTTTTTACATTGCATTTTGTTATGAGAAGAAAGACGTTGACAGACGTGGAGGTTTTTTGCGGGTAACGCTTGGCCACATGACAATTTAGATTGTGGAAATTATTTCAGGCAAGCACACTTCAATGCACTTATATAACATTGACTGCAATATTTTGAATTTTCGTATCAGTATTGTTCTAAACTCTGCATCGCAATAAAGCTTTTATTTGCGCCTGCTGCATGTTCAACTTTCTATATTTTTTATTACGCATTTACCTAACCCGTATATCTAAACACAGTGGAGCTCCGGTTATACGTCGTAGGGTTTTACGACATCCTTGTTTTACGACAGACCAGTCAAGACCCGGCGAAGTCCCCCAACAAACAATGCAATAAAGAACTCAGGTTATCAAACTCGAATTCATGTCTTACACGCATTGTCCGATGCCATACGGCAAGCGCATGAGCGACTGGCCAAAAAAAAATCAAAACGCCGCGGGCTGGTTGCCCGAACCTTGAGCCACCTCTATCCGTTCTGTCCGGCAGTACTTTCTTCTCCGTGCCATGTTTCGTGTCTATCTCTTTTAGCGGCCCGATCTTTTGCACAATTGCCTTTGCCCTCTTCTAGCTGGTGTGAGTTGCACAGTGGTCACTAGTGCAGTGTAAAGATGTTGGTCTTCCACTCAGCAATGACTCGCCAACAAGGTTACGCTGGCAGGATTAGGCTGCCACTTTCGTGTGTCAAGAGAAATCCCCTGAGAGGGGACGCCCCAGGGGCGTCCCCTCGGACCAATCTACGTACGCTGCGATGGAGCCCCACGGAATCATGGCCAAATGTGGTAGGGAAATGGGGAGCCAATCGAGAACGCCGTGGAGGAGCCAAGCAGCTTTTTAACCAAATATGGAAATGCAGAAGAGAGAGCCAATTAAAGTTTGCCGCGATTGCGCCTAGAGGGTATATGAGCTAGGAGCACCAGAAGAGAGGACAGGCATAAACTAGTAAGCGAAATGATCACGTGAACTTTGAGAAACGAGCCAGGGGACGCGGCCAGGCCACCGACTATGCCTACCAAGCCTGGAAAGGAGCGGTCCGTCCTCGCATCGAAAGCGGCGTCCTAGTCGCACCACCTATATGTGTATTGGTAGCCCCAGCGCTGACGTTCTGGTACCTGTTAGCCAGCGTCGAAGCCTTGCGACTTTCTATTCGACGGCCCCTAAAGGCTGCGTTCGCTATCCTCCTGCGTACTTCCGGCGGCAGCGGCTTCAATGAGGATAGCCATTGAAGAACCATTCAGTTACGCGCGGTGCCAAGACCATCGACACAACGACAGCCTGGAGTGACGCCGGCACCAACAAGACACGACTACGGCTAGCACCGCGTCGCGGCAACGTGATGGGTTCGCGACGTCAGCGCCGATAACCGGTAAAGGCCAGTCAAATAGAGGCACAGTTTGTAGGACGCTACTAGGGACGAGTTGTGGAAATTCGATACCTAGTACACATGTGATCATTGAGCAATAACTGTTTAGGTGGTTCTGGATTTGACCCTGTGGAAACTTTATGGCAGTTACTTTTGGTGGAACGGGTTGTCTGATGTGTATTTAGGTGGTTAGGGTTGAGAAGGTTTACGCTGTTTATTCCTTGTGTGGTTTGTGTTACATTTTTTCGGGTGAACAATAATTACGTGTTATTTAAACCCGCCAAAGGCTCTCCCGAGTTCATTTACCTAAGGTGGTCGAGACACACCAAGCATCACCTGACACCCACATGTGTCGGCGGTAATTAGGAGGGCCATTATTCCCTAGCGCGGGGGGATCACGGCATTGCGCTGGCATACAAGGTGTGTCTTAATAGTATTTACCTGCACCTGCACCCCATTATCTGCTCGCATTTACTTTTGTAGTGGTTTAGGTTTTAGAACCATGAAAACAGTTTGTTTGCAGTTTAAATTGCAGCGTTTGGCTAACCCGTCCCCGTGAAACTTTATTTATTGGCGTAATTGTTGTTGATGAAATATAACGACGCCCGCATTTTTACGATGCTGTTTTACGGCTCCGGGAATTTCGCATAATGGGGGTTCTACTGTGTCTATTATGCAGTTGTTGGGCAAGCAGCATCGTGTCCTGCGACTTGTAAAAATAGTTGCCCTACTGACTGCAGAAAAAATGGGGCTCCCTATAATACCAAAAAACGGCGCATTTCAACAACGACGTTGGCACCACTAAGAAACCGTAAGTGATTTTTTTTCTTTGTTTGTTTTTGTATTGACCGCCAAGAACAAACAGGGGCGGATGTTTTAAGAGCCAATGTAATTAGAGGTCTAAGACGGATTTTCATCTCTTACATATGATTTGTATTTTCTGTTGACGTCGAGCAGAGTGAAAACTAATTTTCCAGCACTTCATTTTGCCGATAGTACGGTAGTAGGGGCTAAGTTACTAGAAATATTACCGACAAAATACATTGTGCAAAGCTTGTGTTTACAGTGGCTTTTACTGTGATTTTATTGAGAAAATTATTCACCCTGTAATAGAAAGATTTTTCGTGAGTAACTCTTGCGATATTACTCCTTTAAGGTAAGGAAGGGTAGTCCCAATAAACACTTTCGCTGGTTATTTGTCCTAATACGTCAGCATCCGAACATTTAACTGTCCAGTTCTCCAGTTTAAATATCTTATAATAAAATGGTTTTTGGAAAAAGGCACTGAAATTGTTTTGGGTATTTTATTTGGAAATAAAATGACTGAATAAAACGCACACGCCCAGACATGGACTGAGATGCTCACATCAGTTATTGCGACCTCGTTTTTTTCCCCCTCTGGCCTTTTCTCGGAATTCACCCTTTAATAAATGAACATTTCACCAGTGGCGACTGCAGAGTGGGGAAACGTTCGATATAAAGAAAGGAAGGGGCAATAGAGCCAATTAAAACCACAGAAAAACGGCCCAAAAGCTTCACGACACCAGAAGTAGTGTCGTGTTTAAAAAGAACGCCTCCGCCTGTTTAAGCTGATAGGTTTCTCTACTGGCGAGTAGTTCTGCAGAATGCAAGCTTTACCGCAGGCTTCAAACAGCTCGGTCTTTATCATGTTAGTTGGAAATCGGTCTCGACTGTTTTGTTGCAGCATTTGTTCATTTTAAACAGTGTAATCCAGATTCTTGTTTATAAAGAGGGTATTTGATACCAGCGACATGCGAGAACGAAAGGCCAACCTCCTGCTGTCACAATTTATCGGCGGTTGGATGCTCTCATTCCAACTGATGAAACTTCGAAATTGAACAAAGCTAAAGATGTGTCATAAAAACAGTAGCGGTACGGTACATGTATGCTTGGTAGTATTTTATCTCTTTTAATTTTGTATATTACTAGTGGGAAGAAGCAAGTTAGATTAAAAGAACTCTGTGCAAAGAAGAGACACTTGGAGACTGCGGGGCCTCTGAGTGACGCTTCGTTTTCTTGTTGCCGGACACACTGGTATTACAGTTCTTTCATACATTTTTCTTTGGAAATTGTTACTTTGGCTGAGAGAGCAAATATTTATCTATAGAAGGCGATGCACTCCATTGCGGCTACCACGGGGAGCGATCAGATGTCACTGTTATAACAAACCAAAGCTTCGTTGGTGCCCCGGAGAGGTTCGTCGTACCCAGTGTACGAAATAATAGAAGTAACTATTCACGGCTGCGCAGCAAAAACCAATTGCGGTGGCAGCAAGTTTCTGTTCTCTACACGTACGAAGCTACGTTCACCCTTGCAGAGCGTTTTGGTGTCTGGTAGGCCAAGAAAGCGCCATTTCTTTTGCTGTCTTGTTCTTCAATCGTAGTTGGTCTAGAGAGGGGAGGCTGTGTAACCAGGAAATCTTTCACTCTAGAAATCTAAGCAGCGCATGCATTTGTGTGGCGTCGGTTGTACTCATTTGGAAGGAGTACGCCTATTCATGGAGCACGTGCAGGCTAAAAAGCCGCATCTTAGGGGCCGCGTCGTACCCTATGCACGAAATGATAGAAGCAACTATTTATTTCATGGCTACGCAGCGAAATAACGATTGCGGCGGCAGCAAGGTTCTTTTCTGTATACATATTATGCTAGGTTCACCTCTGCATAGGGTTTTGGCGTCTGGTAGGCCAGGAAAGCGCTGTTTTTTGATGCTCTTTTGTTCTTCAATCGTAGCTGGTCTACAGAGGGGTGCTGTCTAACCAGGAAATCTTTCACTTTAGCAAACTAAGCAGCGCATGCATTTTTGTGGAGCTTGGTTCTACTCATTTGGAAGGAGTACGCCTATTCATAGAGCACGTGCAGGCTAAAAACCCGCACCTTAGAGGCCGTGTTGTTTTGACAGCGAGTGCCAATTCCGTTTTATACATTCTTTTTCACTGTATACAATCAGCATCACGTGCATCTCTGTATGACCGCCGTGGTTCCTTTGTAGGGTTGATAAAATTTGATTTATTATTCAAAGGTGGTGACAAGAACTTGCTGAGAAATTATGGGCATATTTCTATCTTGTCGATATTTTGAAAAATAATAGAAAACCTTATATAGTCCAGGTTGACTACATATTTTTCTAAGCGTGCAATATTACGTGATTTTCAACATGGTGTTTGCAAGAACCATTCCACAGAAACTGCGATACTCGAGCAAAATAAAATCATTATTAAGAATTTTTCAGATAACAATCTAACATTAGGCATTTACATAGCCTTTGACTCCCTCCGACACAAAACACTGCTCTGCAAACTGCACTCGTAAGGTGTGCGTGGTGTTGCGTATGACCTATTACTCTCTTACCTAAGTCACCATCAGTAGTACGTATTAATAGGCGAACATTCTTCTGAACTAAAATCTATAATCACGGGCGTGCCCAAGGGCAGCATTTTGGGGCCTCGTTTAATTTCTGTTTACGTAAATGATTTGCATGCCCTCTTAAGTTTCGATTATCTGTTATACAGATGACACCCCTTTGCTGATCACCGGTAAAACAAGCGAAGAAAGGGAAAAAAATATCGGTTACAACACTGTCGACGCTCTTGGCGTAGACACAGCATACAACACACGCAATCCAGACATATGGCAGACTCCCACACCCCACAACTACGACCGGCAATCTTTAACGTCCCACTTTTTACCCAGACTGCTGAATAACTTTACAAGTAACTCAATTGAGATCGGTAAAATCTTTATATCGGCCTTGAAAGTATATTTTTTATAACGCGTGTTATACATCTGTTGTATTTTTTTTGTTATAAATACCTGTGACATGCACCCGTTGAATTCATTTTGCTGCTTCTGTTGGCCTGCTAACCATGATTGTTAAGCAGATTTTGTAACTTTTTGCTTGACACGTGTTTCAAGTTTTTTTTTTGTTATTTCCTCGGCTGTATCTTTTAATCTGCTCGACCCGTTACTGTCAATCACATGGTGAGCAGCCGCCCCTTCAAGCTGCTCTGTGCAGCTTTTTGTGGCTGCTCCTTCCCCTGTACCCATCTGTAAGGGAAAGAAAGATGATTTGATTGATTGATTGGTTGATTGATTGATATTATAGTGAACGAGTACTTTCAAAATACAGAAGGCATGCCACTCAACTGAAACGTTTTTTGTTATAAAACAGAATGATAATGTGTGGAGGTGACTAGTTAAAAGTAAAACAAATTTGAATACAGTATTTTTTGTATCATAAAATACAGCCTTGTGGAGGACAGCCTAGACAAACAATTGCGGGTAGGCCACTCTACCAGCCGTACGCTACATTGGCTGACAGTAGAACGAAAAAAGACCTTTAATAACAAACAAACGAATGAACGAAAATCCAGAGAGGAGTGCAAAACGGAGAAGTGAAAGCGTTATGTAGTTTAGGAACAGAAATGTTTTGGTGAATCGTACTTTACGATTGGAAGGAACAAAATTGTCATGAGTAGAAATATACGGGTGTGATACGGCTGGATATGCATATAAACGTACGCATTGAATAAACACTATATTTTTCTATTGCGTAGTGGAGTGTGTTTACAGATTAATAACGCGATAGAGGTGAATCAGTATCAAAAGAAACCTGTTCGGTATGGTAATTCAAACCATATCGTTCTTCTTCGTAACAAAATACGAGATGTAGACCACTTCCCGCTTAGTTGAAGAATTCGGTTCTAGTTTTAGAAGTGAACGCAAGACGGAAGTATATTTCTTCATTTAGAGTTAAAAGATGTATTTACTAAAGTAATTATTTACCGACGACTTCTGAAGATGCTGGGGTGTATGCATCATTAAATGTCTTATGCGACAACTCATGTATTGTTTTTATTAGGCAAGCGAATTAATTGAAGCTCGAGCCATATACCACGCAGCGCTTTTTTAACGTTCTGGGTGGGCTTGTTATTATCAGCTTACTATTAACTGAAACAGCGCGAAAGAATGTACCAAAAATGACAACTTTAAAATCTACACTGAGAGTTCAGGAGACTGCGAAAGTGCCTTTTGTCTGTCTCACCGTTCGAATTCCTATGAAATCAGCACACGAATATTTCATTTTGTGTTATTTTTCATAAACACTTCTCTTCTAAATACAGAAAGCCAATCGCTAGCCATATCAATAGCTTAGTTCTACAAAATTTCTACAGTGGTTGCCTAGTTTTATTCGGGCAGGGAAAATTTAACAAAGAAATAGCTTATCGCAACATTACCATGCTTCTAAACAATGTAAAATACAGTGTGTCGAACCGAAGAAAATAGCGTTTCGGTTGAATTTATTTTGTTTGGGTTCAGTTCCTGTTCCCCTAAATCCCTAACGGAACCGGTTCGTGAACTGGCTGGGAAGATTGAACCGGTTCGCAAACCGGTTCAATACCTAAAATTTTAGCGAACAGCAAAAATGTTTTTGGTTTAAGCTACGTTAACAATAAAATACAATTGTTTTTCATTCAAAATGCCGCTTTTTCCAGCAAAAGTGGCGAATTTTTAATGTCAGGTTTTATCATTTTGGCCATGTGTTAAAAAGAACGCACAAGCCACTTTTTAGGACAGTCCTTGTGTGGTCCTACGACTACATGAAGCTCCCGCGAAGAGGTATGACTGTGGGATATATTTGCGCCTCTTGTTCCGTTTTGTTGCACCATTTTTATGCCAATATGGAGTGAACACATTGCTAACGCTGTTGTAATTAGTTCTCTATTACTTCACAGCTGGAGTTCTGTAGAGGAGAAATTGGACGTTTTTTAATTTTGCTAATCTTTTCTGGTCCTTGAGGCTATAATGAAGTTGAGAAAATTAATGAAAGCTAGTTCTCTCAAATAAGGCAGGTGGGCTTTTGTCTTCATGGTCTATTTATTGTCTCAAGGCAGGTGTTTGAGACGCTTCGGAGAAATATCACCGATAATAGGCTGCGGGCCCTTCGGGTCACATCAGAATTGCTACCATGGCCACGCTGCCTGAATCCGTACACCAAAAAACTTTCAAAAAAAATCCTGTCGACATCGAACCCAACGCAAAAGTGCTTTCCATCTTCCTGGAAAGAGCTGCGTTTCCTTTACAAGAAGCTGCAGTAGGAGAGGCTACAATGGTAATGTGTGAACTCGAACGTCTAGGGCTGAACTCCGGGCCCACCTCTCAATTTGAAAGATTGCAAACTCCCGGATTTCGAACGGACACTCGACATATTCAATTGACACGTGTTTCCTGTTCTATATCTTTTTTGCACACTTAGCGTTTGAATCTTTCGCGTTAGAAGCCAGAGTTCACTGCACTCACCGTAGGGCACCAAGAAGCATCGTGCAACCGTTGCTTTGGGGTGAACACGTAGTGAAACGTGATAAGACCAGGTGCACTAGAGGTGTGGACGGGCTCAGGCCTTCCTAAAAGCCGGGGCCTGGCCTGGCCCTCAGGACGTGCTCGGGTCGCCAGACTAACTTTTCACCCTGGCGCTGCCGAGACCCTACTCGGATCTGGGTTGAATATTAGGGCTTTTCTCGGTCGGTCGTTACGGCTTTGGTGGGATTCGGTAAAGTTAAGCAACTAAGGTCTCTATAATAGCACAGAACCTGAACGTTCGCTACGAGGTCTAAATTCAGTCCGAGCCGTAGTTGTACGTACTTCGTTTGCATGCGCAAATGCGCGCAAAAGTTAAATATTTCTTTTCGAGATGGGTAATTTGTATTGTATAGGTCCGCCGACAACTTGCAGGCTTTTTAATGTCGAAAAAATATTTTGTTATTGTACTGATTGTATTGGCGTGGCCGGGCATGACATAGTGTCCTCCCGTTGTGTGTTTCAGAAAAATGTTTTCTCGCGGCTCCCTTCACCATCCTTTTATCTCTTTCTTGTTGCATTTGTTTCGACTCGCTTGAATAAGCTGTTGCGCTAACCAATAAAAACATACGGTTTTTATAGTCAGCGCAAGTATACGTCCCTTTTTTGTGTGCCTTTCTTTTTATTGTTAGCGCTAGTGTGTGTCGTCCTGGCATATACGTTAGTACCATTATGTTCCAACCTGCCTAAAGTTTAGCAGATTTGATGCGCTTGAAGTAGGCACATTTAGGTTTTAGCCTTGGCTGATTCTCAGTGCAGAAATCTCGCGGCCTCGTTACCCCTGCACAATCCCAGACAGGGAAGGATGACTTCGGTGCTTGAACCGTCGTGAAGGTTGCCTCGAAATTGCAACAATTCTTCTTCTAGCCTTGAACCCTGGTTGCACGACCAGCAGCCACATACCATTGCAATGTTGGTGCATAACCTTACCCCAATGCGGTGAACGCAAACAGAGCGGCTATATGGTTATTTTGAGGGGAAAAGTGCACGAAGAATTGCAGAGTTGATGGCGCATGCATGGTGAAAGCCCCGATTGACATTGACAACACTTTATAAAAAGCGAATGGTTGAACCATTTTGGCGTCAACTGATAACCGTTATATTACTTTCGGTTCAGTTCCGATTGGGGTTCACCGGACGCGAAAAGCAACGGTTCGGGTTCATTCCCGGCAAAAAGACCGGTTCGGTTCCGGTTCAACACCCTGCTAAAATATCTGTATGTGCACGTTGAAAGTGACGAGATCCGGAAAGGCCGTGGCTGTCTTCTAAGGTTTTGGAATTTTTAAAGGGAAGGGCTTATTTGTGTTCCAACTTGAAATTTCGCCCTTTTGGTAACAGAGATACGGCGCTGATGCGTTCGCAACAGTGGCAGTTCTACGCTAGGGAATTCTTAGAAACCGCCGTAATACTGCTGAATATTGACCGTTATAAATTAGATACATGTAAATAATTGGCGATCCATTTTATATGAAACAAAGAAACCTTTTTGGGTTCATGTGCGTCTGTGGCTGATGAATTTTCCGCACTTTTTCAAGGAAAACGGAGCTGTTGTTAATAGCACTTAATTCGGCGGAGGGCCTCTTCACGCTTTTCAGCATTTGCTCCTCTCAATACAGACGTTTCTATTGTTTCAAGCCTGAAATCTAACAAAAGGGCAATTATAAATTAATTTGGTGAAAAGCCGCAACAGTACGTCATGACTACAGTCTTACTAAAGCAAAATGTATTAAATAGTAATCGGTACGGTTTTCTTTAGGGATTGACGTCGCAAGCACTACTTACCCAGAACAGAAATACTAAAAAAGAGCCCTTAGTCTTTTCCTTTATTTCGAAATACATTAAAAATGTAAACCCCAAAGGTTTCTATATTGATGTAGTTTGTTTTTGGGACTGTTTATACCTATTCTACACGACATTGATACATGTTCTCAAATTCCAATATTCGAGCGTGAGCAAGGTGCAGAGCTTAGGTTGCGGAATGGATATTGAAGACGCCATTTAACTTCAATTTTATGTAACAGCTTTGAATTACATATTTGATGTGAAGGGTTCGTCTTAAAGCTAACCCTTTACAAAATAGTCATATGTTTTAATCCCCCTGCTTACGCAAATTCATAACTCGCTCCTCCCACGCTATAGCATAGGGGTAAACAGGTTTTTTTCTGAATGCGGAGCTTAGACCTAACATTCTACCCGGCTATTGAAGAGTCCTAGATAGATAAGTTCAAGCTCATCTGCGGTGGTCGCCATGACGATGCGCTGCAGCGGTGCGCAGGCTGTTGACGCTGCCGAATTCGCCGGCTATAGGGTGTTCTGACCCGTTCTTCGCACTTTTCGGGAGGAATCAAGGCGTTGCCTACGATGCCAAGCTGTTGTTAAAAATCTTAAATTGAGCGAAAAAATATAGCTCGGTATTCAGGCCCCCTAAACATTTATGTCCAGACGAAAGGCCATGAAAGACCCCCGTTTACTTTTAGGACTTCTGGGAGTTTACGTCCATCTAATACCTCTCTAAGAACTGTGTTTCTTCTCTTTCTACCACGAAATGTTCCTTTTCATTTCCCTTCCTCTTCGATTCTGCATTCTGGTTTTTCTTTGCATGTCTCGCAAACATCGGCACGCCCGCTTCTTTTTCTTCGCTTCTGTTCCCACGAGTAGTAGTTGTTGTCGTAGTTTGGGGAAGGAAAAATATAGGGAGTGCAGTGGCAGTATGCAATTCCGCTAGGAGCTGACCTGCATACCATACGGAGGGAGATAGTTTAGTAACGAGAGAAGTACCGAATAGATAAGGGTGCAAAACATGTATACGAAGATATTTGGCTCCAATCTTCTCTCTGGAGGTGGTTGTACTGTGAAGCTGTAAACGACGCCCACAACGAGTACCCTAGCGACGTCATTTGAATTCACACAAGTGGCTCTAGAAGAGTGACACCAGAGACCCTGGCAGGCGTTACCTGGTTTCTTTAGGGTGCTGTCAGCATAACCGAGTGAGCGAACGCAGCAGCGGCGGGCGAAATAGAATGGAGAGGAGCTTCTGGTGAAGGGCGAGTACCGAATAGATAAGGGTGGCATGCGAAGCTATGGCGTCATACCTCCCACTGCCTCCCCTTCACTCTTGTTTTATAGGCCACTGGCAAAGATCGCCGTCCCCGCCATCCCGCTTCCCAGATGCTGTTCCGTTTGCCTCTAGTCAAAACTGCTTGAACGCCGTTATAATACATTTTGTACTTAGCCTATCACACGAGGTTTGAATCAGAGCAGGTAGCAAACCCCCGCTGCGCTTGATGAGTGCACCTTGTTTCACCCAGTATCCTCGTGTGGCCAGAGCTTCATTGGTAAGGTGACGGGCAGTCGCTTCGTCCGTCTCGTTCGGGGTCAGGTTCAATTGCTGGCAGTGCCAGGTATTTCTTTCATTAAACCTGGCGTTTTATGCTGATAGAGACACGAGACGCTCCTTGAGTACTAGAGGTATACTGCCCGCACTCAATAGAAAAATAATTTAAAAATTTAGGGAGTTTGTGCTCACGCGCCCGACTTGAATGTCGAAGCTGTTGGTCAGCATTGACGGACACCATGTTGAGTTTCAAAATTGTTCTTTATTTGAAAAGTTGCGGCGCTAGCATTCGTCGTCGTATGAATAAAAGACGTCATCGTTTTCTTCGCGGCGGTGAGTGGTGGATCCAAGGTCATTCCCAGCATTCTAGGCTTCCACAAGCTTTTCATCATCGATTCAAGGCAGCAGATGCGGAACCTGCAAATTGTCTCAAGAAGGATTTGACGCACTCGTACCCATGTCTACAGTTATCCATGGTGGCTTCTATATAATGCGGTGGCGTCTTTGAACTCTCGGAACAAGTTATTTTTGGCCAATCTCCCGCAGTGGGTATGTGCTCGAGGCGTGTTTTGCAACAAGGGATTTACCGCTAGTAACAATAGCATCGATAGGCTATTGCTGTCACTCGGCCGGCAGATCACTCAGTAAGCCCGTTATTACTGTCTACTGCCGTTCCATGAGGCTGGATATCTCCTAGTACTGGGAAAGGTGGCCAGTAGACTAACCGTCGGACTCGCATGGCCCTTCTTGAATGCTAGTTGCCTTGTACGACGCGTGGAAGACCTTGGCGCAAGGGCGCTCAGTGGCTGCTTGATTTCCTCGCCGTGTAGTGGCTGACAAGCAGATCATGTGCTTAAGCATCTGAATGTGAGAAGTCTGCACAAAAGGGGGGAGTAGGGTGTCCGTGCTGGTGCAGGCGCTACACTACGTTGCTGAAGTAGCGCCGCATGCGGAGTAAAAGGGAGTGGGCGTCTTGCTTATGCGCGCAGGCTGTGGCTGGGCGCCAGGTCACCTTGAACGCCAGGGTAGGTGCAGATTTTGCACCATGCGGGCCAGGACCGTGGTTATCTTGCCGAAGTAGATGACGTCCCGGTTGACTAGAGCGGCCTCCTGGTAGGCCTACATGGTGAAGGCGTGGGCGTCCTTGTTGCCTCCAATGGAGCAGTGCCTCAGCAAGCACTGGAGCCGAGGCCGCAGCCTCGGGAGGCCACCATGCGCAGCTTGGCCAAAAAGGAGTGGCCCGGATGGCTCCTGCTGTTGGTTAGCTGCTCCGCTGCGTGCAGCCCCCGGGATGACAGGCTTCGAGACCGTGAGGACAATCGCTCAGAAATTAGACTCGAGAGGTCGGCCGCCAGGTGCCCATCATCCAGGTGTTTGTTGGAAATGAGGATTAACGGAATTGCTCTCGACGGCATGTCCCTCTCTCCACATTGGTCTTATAAAACCCGGGACCAAGGGAGCTTCAGAGGTGAGCCACACCTAGAGGACTTTTTTTAGCTTTGACCGCCTTCTTAACCCTGTGGTAGAAAACCAAAGCTCCCGTTTCTATGTACCCATTGATAAAGCTTAACACAATCCTAAGAAGCGATATCAGCCCTAAACAATGCTGCTGAAGCTTTGCAATTTGACCTTGATCCTTATCACTCTTGCCGGGAGGTTGATAAGATTCCACCGGAGTAGGGGACGAATTTCATCGCAGCGTCCTCGTACAAAGGAGTGTCTGCTGTGGTCCCATTGGTTGTTCGGCCAATTTTAACTACAGACACGGTTGGCACGCTCGATTTGTTGCGTTGCAGATAAATAGTACGAAACGGTGCCGCTTTGCCATGTCTTATGCCGGGCTTCTAATGCGTTCGTCCTAAATAGATGACCGGTGCTATTTGCGATGAGGGATGCGTCTAGTGAGTTTACCTTTTTTTCTTTCTCCATTATCATGAACTAAAACCTTTTAAAACTCAAACACGCCGCATTTTCCGCTAAACGAAGCCCGTTGGTTTTCTGAGTACAAAATTGTCTGGTAAGTACAGTGACGATAAGAAGGAAAAACAAAAAAAGAAAAAAAAATGGCCGAAAAATTCGCGCCCAGTGATAGCCTCTAAATATTTCGCCACTTTTCCGAAACACCCGTCAAAAGACGCTAAATGTGTACTACGCAGGAAACAGGGTTAGGACTTTCCGATTGACTACATCGTCTTACCTCTGGGGAGCAATAGAAAATGCGTGCAAAAAAAATCGGGCGCTCGGCCAGAATTTGGGCTGCAGGTACACTTCCGCGTGATGGCAGTGCAATGAGTTTCGGACGCCGGTCAGGTGAAATTTAGACTTTTGCTCCCGCTTCAGATTGTGCATGGTGTTGAAGCGGATTATGGCCGCCCTAAATGAGAGACGGAAAATTGTTTAGGAGCTAATAACAGATGGTTTTGGCAAGGTTGGAGATCTCATCCAGAAACTACCTATGAGCGAGTTTAGTGAACTCTTAAAAAGTTTGACTGAAGAGAGCGATTCTTTGGTTCATTCCTTGATTCCAGGAGAGAAGTAAAAAAATGCTTTTAACATTTCTGGGTGGGAAGAAAAGATGTCTGATGCGTTTGGCTTTGAAGTCATGGTAATAACGGCCAAGGGTTAAGTGAAAGAGAATAACGCCGATGCCAGCACATGTGGGCGAGCTCACACTACACCTAATATAACTTTATTTACATCATACCTCGCGAAACGGCAAAAAGGAAGGTAACGATACTGAAAATTCTGTACAGAAACAATGTCGTAGTCGAACAACACGCAGACCCGTGTATGCTATAAATAACCTGGCAAGAAATACGACGTATGGAATCCTGTAGTCGATCAACACGCACACCCGTGTTTGCTAGATATTTCTAGGCGAAAAATACGACGTATGGAAAACAGCTGTCTTCCCTTTTTCGAATGTATCATGTGCTTTTTGACGTACAATGCTCCCAACCGAATCAGCAATGATATTGATTGTGCAAAGACATGCGCCACCAGAAATCAACGTCGACGATTTCACTGCCGAGCTTCAGGCATCAAAAGCGAAAAAGAAACGCTACGTTTGCATGTGTAGAATTAAAAATTATATAAAAAAACGTTATTCAGATTTGGATTTTAATGTAGCTCATTCACGACTCCAGTTGCATGAGAGGATGCAGATGGCAAGGATGAAAATGGAACACCAATTAGCACGCCGATTTAGTGGGACTGGGAGGGTGAAGGAAAAAAAACGGGGGGCTGTCTGCGTCCCTCTCGCGTCGCAGGTACGTTACTCTCTGTGTAACACACAGCCCTACTAGAAAAGACAACACACAGACGCGTTCGGCTGTTTGCCGTCGACGTGTATCCCTGACGAGAGAACAACGGACAAGCCATTAGCGACAGCATGAAACGTATAGCTTCGCTTAAACGCTCCTCGTTCCTTCCTTCACTCCCCAGGCGTGTACGCATAAAGCAGATACCACCTAATGCGCGTGCTTAAACGTCCAAAACACCGGCAAAACACATTTATAAAAAACATTGGAAGCGTATCTGCTTCTTTTGTTGCAAATGTGGACGCAAGACGATAGTCGACTGGCCCCTTGCAAGTAAATGCCTCCCTTCTCTTTTCCGCTCACCTCTGATGATGTTCCTCTCCAGTCTCGTTCCTCCCAAGATAATTCGCTAGAGGTTTGCTCAAGTCATTGTAAATTTACCGCGTTCCGCTGCTCCAGGTTGGGAGCCTCGATGTCAGCGCTGCCGTACGGCGGAGACGGGCGCAAATTGACGTACCATTCTACAACGTTTATAAACACCGTTGCCCAACTTCACGAGCGTTCCAAGTAGAACGTAGAACCTATCCAGCGGAACCTTCGTTGCTGTTGCGCTTTATTTTTTTTAAATGACGCCAGGAAGCGTGGGCAACAGCAGGGGACGGTTTTCTGCAGTCGGTGTGGTATTTTATTTGCTATCACAATAACCACGCATGCGTGAATTTAAAAATAAAGAAACACTGCAAATATCACTCGTATTGATTTTGGGCCTTATATTTGTGTAACGTATTGTTATTGTTTAACAATGCTCAGGTGTATGAATATTAGGACCCTACTTAGACGTTAAGATTTGCTATGGGTATATAAAACTATTGTGCAGTTCTTCCTTGACTTTCGCCAAGTGGCTGAATCGAGTCACAGACAGACCGACCGACACACAGAGCCAGACCAACATTTCTGCGTTTAAGTAGGTCAAGTAAGACTGTCATCTTTAAAAAAGTCAGCTGCGGCGAAAACAACGCACGAGCGACGCATAGCAATGTGGCTTCACTGGAGTCAAACAGAGGGAGGGCTTAGGTACATACTGATTCGCAGGAAAAAGAGAATATTTTTTAGTTACGGTGCCCTCTACGAGACATTTGAAGGGGATAAAATGAAGACCAATGTCTGTGATTGAAAAAATAGCTTTGTGGTAGTGAATAAAGTTTAAACAGATAAACAATAATTATACAATGGGTTCGTGATTTGTTACAGAGAATATAGTTAAGCGGCAGTGCGCACGATCATCGTTTCTACAATTTAGCACCCTAAGAAGTATCTTTATAGCGGTGGAAATGCAAGATTTCGGAGATAAATTACTTGAACTGATATGAATTGCGCTTGCCTGTAAAATCAAAATTCACACGTACGCTAACTTGTAGCCATTTTCGCCTGACGACGATGTTAGCGAACATACCACTTTGTTTTCCGCGCTTCTGTCATCAAAGATTTCTAGTAAGAAAACGTCATCACTACGTACCATCAATTACTGTTCGATAGCCGACGACTTAGCTGTGATTGACTACATGGAAACATGCTTTGCTGCGTTTGGAAATTCTGCACGTTATGGAAACAATGTAAAGCCATTTGCGTTAACTGTATTGATAAATTTATCCCAAATAAGCAAAAGAAGATTAATAAACAAACACCTTGGATGACACACGACTTAATCACCCTTAAAAGAAAAATGAAACGTTTACGGAAGAATCATGCGCATTGTGGTGTTATGAACAACGTCAAGGCCAGCCTAGCCCAGGCTGTTCGTAAGTCGAAAGACCGTTGTTTTAAAGTAGTTCTGACCGAATTTATAAGGACTGACCCAAACAAATTTTGGAAGTTTCTCAACGAAAAAAGGAAACCTATCACTGAAATAAAAATTGATGGTTCAATTATGACAGACCAGAAAATTATTGCTGACAATTTCAATTTGTACTTTCAAAGCGTTTTTTCTTGCACGGGTCTTGTGACAACGTTAATCAAGTGTTTGATGCACATAAAACCGTTTCTATATCCTATCTTGGTGTACTGTCTATGCTGTTAGAACTCAAAGCCAAAGCGTCTTGTGGTCCCGATGGCATACCTTACGTCTTTCTCTAATGATATGCCGAACATATTGCAAAATTTCTTGTGATCATTTTTCGCTTCTCTTTGTTGGCGTCCACACTACCACCAGACTGGAAGGCTGCTCGTGTCACTCCCGTATTGAAAAAAGGTGACCGCTTGTCACCTCAAAATTATCGTCCCATTTTTATAACATGTTCATGCTGCAAGCTAATCGAACAAATATTAGCAAACCAACTCTTCCACTTTTTAAGTGAACACTCAATCCTATCTGATGAACAACACGGCTTTAGAAAGGGATATTCCACAGTTAAGCAATTAGTTACAGTCATTCACACTTTTGCCTTAAACTTTGATAACAGTGGTCAAATTGATGCAATATTTCAAGATTTCAGTAAGGCTTTCGGTAGGGTTCCACATGATAAACTAATAATAAAACTTCAACGCATTGGCCTTCCAGCCGTTTTGGGAAATTGGATTGCGGGTTACTTGAGTAACCAGGAACAATATGTTACCACAAATTATCACCAATCAGCATCCCTTCATGTTACATCTGGTGTACCCCAAGGAAGTGTCCTGGGTCCAATACTGTTCCTTGTCGACATCAATGACATCGTCATTATTATTGATTCTAGTGTGCAGATTAGACAATTTGCTGACGACTGCGTTCTATTCAGGGAAATTAACTGTCCTGGTGATCAAACCGAACTTGATAATAACCTTACAAATATTTGGGGAATGATGCTAAATACTGATAAATGTGTCTAAATGCAGCTTACTCGTAATGAACGTCTATTAGAGAATGCATACAAATTAGAAAGTGATTTTTTAAAAGAGCTAACAGGCTACAAATGCTTAGGACTAACGATTACTAACACCATCTCTACAAACTTGCACATTGAAAACATACGTTCAGCCGCTCTTCGTAAACTTGGTTTCTTAAAGGAGCCATGAAGAGAAAACACAAGTTTGGTTCATTCGAAAGATTGCCTCGTTAGAACCATAACGACACCACTTATAACGCAAACTTCGCTCAAATAAGCTACATAATTAGGAAAAAAGGAAATGACCATGCGACCCACCAGCTCATTTTCCGCAACAGAACCTATGATGTCACACGAGAATGCTCTGCGATTGGCGGAGGCCTGCAAAAGCAAACGCAAGTTAGACAGGGCTTACCAGTTTGCATAGTGAGCTATATGCCTGTAAACATACTGCACATTCCTTTTATGACACCAAGAACGGTGGAGTAAACTGTTGAAGTTCCGAATAAACAAGCAAGCGTGTATGCCAATGCGTACGAAACTACCGCCAGCCGAACTCGTCATCTAGCCGTCGCCACCGTCGCGCTGATGAATTCTCGGGTTCGAGGCTCTTCGGGGCCAACGAACCGTCCCAGCACGCACAGGCGCGACCTTGCTTGGTATCGTAATCCCTTCACAGGAGGTTGGCCGTCATATCGCCAACCAGCAAAGGTAAAAATAGAAACAAGGGGAGTAAGGAACACAGAGCAGCAACGAGATAGTGACAGTCGTCACACAGTTTCGGAATGGTGTTGGATTGCTGCTGTTGGTAAGAGCTTGATTCCAGTTTACAACCACTGAAAACTTCAGTTTGTTCGAGTACTATGCAATGAAATTTTGTTGCTGCGTTTTGAAATGCTCATGTAGTACGGGCAAATGGTCGAGGGAGTGCGACATTCCCGCCGTTGAGGAGATCTCCTTTCGTTTGCTGCCCAACGACAAACCTCGGCGAAACAAGTGGCTACGTTTTGTGAACTTCGCAAACGGAGGAGAAAGAGAGCTAAAGGAAGTACGAGTGTGCTCGCTTCATTTCCGAGGAAGTGATTACGGCAGGGACCCTTACGTTAGCTCACTCCTGGGACATGCTCGCGCTCGTAGCCGACTTCGTCAAATCGCCGTCAAAGCGCTCTTACCTTGGGGGAAAAATGCCGTACACACCGCGCATTGACGCTCGTATCTTTCTGGTCGGACTCGCGCGAACGGCTTTCCATACACGACACCGGCCAACTGGCATAAGCGATACTGCTACTGAAATTGAACTATTATTAACCGTAATAAAAAAACGGCACGTACGTACCAGTCTGTATTCGTCCATCGCGACGGGGCTGACGAGGCAGCGGTGCCGACTGCTGGGCGTTCGTCTGTTGTGGCTATCGCGGAATGGTCGCCTTCCAGTCCATCCGCGTATCCCACTACTCCTGCCGCTCGTGCACTTAGAAGCATTGAGCGTTCAAGTGGTGTGAGGTTGTTAAATGCAAGCGCGAGCTTCTCGGCGAGAGTTTTGTTCTCCGGATTAGGCGATTCCATGACTAGGGCTGCGGGTGCACTAGGTTTTACTAGTATTTTTAAAATGGCCGCCGTTTCGGTTTCGGGACGAGTTCCGGTTCCTGTTTGATTCCCGCGTGTGGGTGCTATATGGAGTCGACATACTGAGTATCGGTTTCGTGGACCGGCTTGTATGACGCCATTGTTCACGTCACGAAATGTGCAATTTAGCGGAAGATTTAAAATTTTGGCTTAAATTGCCTTATTTGTCAGTGAATGAAGCATCATTTGCTTCCGGGAAAGCGCTTAGGGTACTATGAAACACGTAATCGTTCGAATCAAACAACCTTTTGTTTTCTCTTCATGGCTCCTGTAAGGCATAAACTGCGCAATTCTCCCTCAAAAGTAAAACTGATGTGCTATTTATCATATATAAGGCATAAACTAGAATACGCCAGTTTCGTATTGGACCCGCACACAAAAATTCATATTCATAAACTTGACCGAATACAAAGGAAGGCAATTCAATTTATCTACTCCAAATACTCACGAACCGATTCCCCAACCCAGCTAATGTTTGATAACGGCATCCACACGCTCGAAACACGCAAGGTGTGATTTGCGACTTGATTTTCTTTTTTGTTGCTGAACCGCAACCTGTCGGTAGACTCATCCCCGTACTTATCTTTTCTTCCAACCAGGCCAACTCGGCACTTCCATTCTAACTTACTAACCCCGTTTTTTGCCAGAACTGATACGTTTATGTATTCGTTTTCCCCTCGGACCGTGTCTGACTAGAACACGTTAAGTGAACCGTATTCTGCACACTTTCCCTAGAGTGACCGCATTTCTTGTTGCCCTTGAGTTGCTATTTTTCTTCTACCTGTATATCTGCCAAATGCCTGTCCTGCTTTGACCTAATGTGGCCTGCAGTATGTAATAAATAAATAAATAAATAAATAAATAAATAAATAAATAAATAAATAAATAAATAAATAAATAAATAAATAAATAAATAAATAAATAAATAAATAAATAAATAAATAAATAAATAAATAAATAAATAAATAAATAAATAAAATAAATAAATAAATAATTCATTACGTTAATGTTAACTCGCTCCAGTCATGCCGACGAAATGTCTCTACAATGACCCGTTTTCCAAAGTGCTTTTGGACCTCTTCCTTTAGTAAGAACGGCGTGTCCAAACTTTAGAGGTGCTGCATTTTTTGTGCGGACGTAATGTAACTAGAAAAGCCGAAGCACATAGTATTTCTCCCATCGCTTCCTTAATGAAATACACGAATGGCTGTCGATAATACCATTTATTGTGAGTTCGCTCACCTGGGACGGTTGGTATGGCAGGGGGTTCTCATATGCGACTACACCAGGGCTATACCTACTACCGAGTGAGAATGTAGGATGCTGTGAAAACTTTTGCCACAGCGACAGAATTGCTAACAAAATAAGTGGGCAGAGGTTTCAGTAATGACGTTAACATTAGCACACAATAGTGTTCAACCGTCCTGCACAATATGAAGCTCTGCCTAGATCAATTGGGGGGGCTCAGTTTACGCTGCCAAGATGTCTCCCTAGAATTCTCCCCACCATTGTGCTAGCTCTTCTTCGATTTTCAAAATTAGCGCATGTTCTGTAAAGAAGCTTTGAGTTCAAACGAAGTGGAAACTCGGAACAACGATCGAATGTCTCGGTTGGCGCGGCTATTACAACTACCATCATCTAAATAGCGCTTTCGAGTCCTCTTCAACTCCTAAAGCGCTTGAGACACTAAATGTATGTTTAGGCCATGGGAGTCGGCCATTTTCAGTTACACTATAAAAACATGGTCGATACTTTCCCTGCACTAATCGTGTTCATAAACAATGTGTATTGAAAAACGTTTTGCCCTTGTCACAGCAAGTTGCATTCTTTGGATTTGACGAAAACACAGGTTTGGGCAAAAATAGTAAAAATAAAAAATAAAATAAGACGCTCTGTGGCCAACGTCTCGGCGGCCTGCCACCAGCGCTCCGTACCATTCCTCCGCCTAGCGTTCGTCGTCATTTGCAGCAGTCGACGCAAACTACGAGCTGGCATCCCCAATTACCCCAACGAACATTCTAGGGAAAGCTACAGAAGATGTTAGGGAGTGGTTTACTCTTTTCAAGCGGCTCAGTAGATACAACCGCTGCGTCGCCACTGGTAAGCTCACGAACCTAAATAGCGGTATGGCGACCTAGAACGTTCTTGTTATTACTATTCTGGGGTATGCACATCGTCAAGATTATGCAGCCGGGATCCCTGTATACAAATAAACTAAGTTGGAAACACTACACGGGCATGATTGTGTCCTTAAACACCCCAAGTGCGCCCCTGTAGCAAGTAGCGTCTTTAATAAGGGCCGACAATACTGTCCAATCAGTGATATCTCCCCTATCTTGTACAGTCAAATTTGGCACCACACGGCTTCAAAAAGTCAATCCCTAGAATTACCTCATGGGCTGATCGAGAGAACACCGTGAATGCCGCCCTTAATGTCTGCCCTTTGAAGCAAAGAATAACCGAGCATACTCAAAGAGGGCACATTCACTCACCACCCACACCTTGAAATGCAACAAGCTTGTCCCAATAAAATATCGCCTTACGTTCAAGTTTTTTTTCAAATCAATACTCATCACAAATTGTAGAACCTGTCACAGCTAAAGCCATTGCTTGCTTTAACACCATCAACAACAATTTAAACTTTGTTTTTGAGCATGAATAACGACGACGGTAACTCCACCGCAGACGGACTCGTAGAATGTATATTACACGTTGTTTGCCACACTACGCCACCTGCAGTTTCCGCAGCCTCCAGTTTTCCGGCGGCGGTGACCCGCACGAAGGCAAAGATGATCGCTGCTGGCGGATTGTAGGCGGTGCAAAGCTGCGGTCTGAAGCCGCTGAATAGTGGAGAGTTGGGGCATTTCTTTGGGAAATGAGCTAGTCGGCCAGTGGTCATAGTAGCGAGAATAGTCCGCTTCACAGCTCTAGAACACGCGTGGTTACTTACGTATTGTGAAATTCCTTGGCTTCGACGACGGGCGTTGCGGGAGATCTCCCGTCAAGTAGAATGGGTAACAAACCGGTTGTTCGCGCGCACGGTTCGTAGTGTATTCGTCATTCGCGTCACGGAAACGTGAGGCATATGGGATAGCTGAGGATGGAAATGGGACTTGTTTAGGTAATATTCTACTTACTCCCGTTCAGAAGTACGTCGAGAACACTTTTTTTTTTGGTGGCGAAGCTTCGGTCATTAAAGCCAGCGTTGAAGGGCTGAGGAGTGTTCGCCTACACCTCCGGCATGAAGCACCCTACACACATGTGAATGCGGTCAGCGATGTTCCGCTATATTTGGTGACACGCCAGTCATAGCACACGTTGCGGCGAAACGTGTGAGCCAAGTCAGGCGGTGGGCCGTCGCCAACATTTATTACAGTGGCAACGTTGGCCAAGTGACCGAAATTACGCGTGATGCTGCCGTTTTTCATTGCCTTCCACGTACTGCATTGCTGAAGTACATCCGCTACCGACTATAGTTTGGCTGGGCCTATAAGAAAATGCTAGACGTCTTCTATTATATTTATTTATTTATAATACCTCAACGGCCCCAGTCAAGGGCTGTTACATGAGGGGGTAGACAGTTCAAAAACAGATGATTTGTTCGATGGCTTCTTTGAAATGGGCGATGCTGGAGTGGTGCACGAAGTCAGCAGGAAGGTCGTTCCATTCTATTGATGTTGACACAAAAAATGAAGAGTGATGGGCAGTGGTATGCGCATGGGGTTGATAAACCGCTTTCGAATGGCTAATAGGGCATGAAAGACGATGAGCTGGAACGATAACATGGTTTAGGTGCAATGCATGATAAAATTTAGGAAACAAACACAGTCTTGAAATTTGGCGGCGTGAACCTCCGTTAACTTGTTAGCTTGTTATTTTAGTTCGGTTACACTACTGTGATATGAGTAGTCCGAATGAATGAATCTGGCTGCGCGATTTTGGATGGATTCAGGTGTTTGAATAAGAGTGATTTGATGGGGATCCCAGATGGAACATGCGTATTCTAAGTTCGGGCGAACTAGTGTTAAATAGGTTAAAAGTTTAACAGAAGGTGGGGCTAGACGTAAGTTTCATCGGATGTAGCCAAGAACGCGGTTGGCGTCATTAGTGATGTTCATTATGTGGGATGACCAGGTCAGATCTGAAGTTAGTGTGGTACCGAGGTATTTACATGAATTAGCTGCTGTAATTTTAGAATAAACCGGAAGTATTTATTGGACGAATAAGATTGTCGGCGATGGAAAGAAATGACACAAGTTTTTTTTATGTTAGGGGACATGAGCCATTGCTCGCGTCATGATTAAATCAAAGAAACATCAGACTGTAGGATGACAGGGTCGTTTGCATTGGGCACAGGACGATAAATGACACAGTCGTCTGCGAATAGACGAATGTTAGAAGCTAAGGTATTGGGGAGGTCGTTAATATAGATTAGGAATAGTAGAGGACCAAGGACCGTGCCTTGATGTACGCCGGAGGTTACAGCGGATAAGGAGGAGTGATGATTGTTAGCACAAACGAACTGCTTAGGGTTAGTGAAGCAGTGACATATCCAATTAAATACAAGACAATTAAGCTTAAGACGTGCAAGCTTCAAAAATAATCTATTACGGGGAACTTTGTCAAAGGCTTTTTCTAAATCAATGAAAATGGCGTCTACAGGTATCTTAATTTCCAGGCTAGAACTCAGGTCGTTAACAATCAGGGCAAGTTGAGTGTTACATGAAAGTCCTTTTTGAAAACCGTGTTGGTTAGGATGAAAGAAATGTACTGAACATAAAAAATGTACTATGTGGGAATAAATTGTGCTCCATTAACTTAGAGCATACACTTGTGATCAAAATGGGGCGATAATTTTTCGGTGAAGATGAAATACCTTTTTTCGGGACAGGAACGATCTTACCAAGCTTCCAGTCCTCCGGCACCACTCCGCATAAAATGGACTGCTCAAATATGTACCAAAGAATAATGCTTGTTATAGGCTTAGTGTTTTTCAGTATTTCGGAAATAATGCCGTCCATTCCTGTGGATGAAGTTAGTTTAAATTCGTCAATTAATTTTGCAATTCCGTATGAATTGAATGTAATGCCTGGCATGACAGGATAATCAAGGAATGGGAAGTCTGGAAGCGGGCTGCAAGATTAAGGGGTAAATACGGAAGAGAAGGCAGAATTTAATACTTGAGGGGTAATATGATCGTGAATAGGATCACTGTGTTCATGAAGTAATGATAATGTTTTTGTGGGGGTGAGGTTAATGGCTCTCCAAAATTGTTTAGGATTATTGCGTAGCATATTAGGTATTGTAGAAGGGAAAAAAAAAGAACGCTTAGCCTTCGGAGCAAACGATTCAAATTCCTTTGCTGTTCCGCGGTACGTGTTCCAAGCGCTAGCGGTGTTAGACAGTTTAGCCGAGTGATATAATCGCTTTTTCTTAAGACGCTTAAGAGATGTATTAAACCAAGGTGAAGACGCCCATTCCCTAATTGTAATTGTGGGTATAAACCTATTGATCAAATCATGTATTTTGCACTTCAACAAAGATCAGTTAGTTTCAAGGGGGCGTTGGAAGAAGTCGTTTAAATACCAGTCACAAAATATGGATAGTTCATTGTTATAGGCGACACAGTTACGCTTATCGTAGAGTGTGAGAGTTTTCTAGGAATGTCTGGGCCTGGTAGTTTATTAAAAAACGAAGAGTGAAGTACAGCGTGATCACTTATCTCGGGGAGAGGAACTAACGATACAAGATTGCCAGGGTGTGACGTGAGAATGAGGTCAAGAATATTTGAAGAGTGCTCAGTAACTCGCGTCGGGAAGGAAACAAGTTGAGATAAACCAAATGTTAGGCACCGGTTAAGAAAGTAGCTTTTCTGGGTGTGTTTAGATATCGTGAGCGCGAGGTTAGACCAGTTTATTCCTGAGAAGTTAAAGTCACCCATTAGCATAACCGGTATGTTAGGATGAGAGGCATTCAGTAAGTTAAGAGCACTGTGGAAATTAGCGATAAATGAAGCATCTGAGTCAAGGGGGCAGTAACAGATTCCAATGATAACCGGAGGATATGCGTTTCTGCAGCAGACAAAAAACAATTCGAGGCTGGAAGGAATGACCACTGGGGAGCAATTTAATCGACTGTGAGCAGCTCTAAGAATGCCACCACCACGCTACCATCACGATCTCGACGAAAAATTGTAAAGCCAGGAAAGCATGGTGTTAATTCTGAATCGCATATTTAAGGGTTTAGCCACGTTTCAGTTAAGTGAGCAAAGTTGCATTCTGCCGTGCAGATAAGATTAAAAAGCGAGTCGCGTTTCAGCAAGAGGCTTCTAATATTAGTCTGTACAATTGACAAAAGTTCAGGGTTTAATTTAGGATTCCCCAGGGTGGGAGGTGGTTGCTATGGATGGAGGGGGATTACTTTTTCAGAAGAGTGATCGAAAACGTAAGTAGTATCGTCAATGGTTAGCTTGTTGTACCGAAGTTTATACGCCTTGCGAGATGATTTACCAAATTCAATGAGGTGCTTACGGGCCTTGTATGTGTAGGAGGAAAGAGCTTCACTAATGCTGTAATTGGTGTCTTTTAGTTTTTGGCGTTGGACAGCACTACTTCTCGGTCCTTGAAATGGCAGAACCCGGACAATGATGGGCCTATTTTTACTTGGTTGAAAACTCCCTATGCGGTGAGCGCATTCAATGTCTCTAGATTGGACTGGGACTTCAAGATTGGCAAGACATAGGTCGATGTCGCGCTTCTCAGACTGCCCAAGTCTCGTCACTGGCATCTTCAAAACCGTAAAAGACAAGGTTGGATCGTTGCTGTCTGTCTTCAGAGTCATCCATCCTGGCGACAAGGCTAGCGATATCACCGCAGGTTTGCTCAGCTAGTGTCTCCAAGCCGTCGACCTTTTTTTTATCGTGGCTATTACAGAGCAGTTGTCTTCAAATTTAGAGAGTCTTTTAGTAATTTCTTCAAATGTTTCCTCGTATTGCAGCAGCGTACAACGTATGGATCTTTTTTCATTAGGGAAGAGCATTAAGGAAGAGCATTGAGCAGAAGAGCATCTTTGTTTACCTCCGACATCGGCAGGTTGATCAGTAGTAATAGTTTTCATACCTGCTGTATATTTTGGCACGTGTCTTGCCATGAATTTGAGCTCCATTACGGAGTGTATCTCTTTCTTCTTTTGCGATGCCGAGTCGCTGAAGAGGCCTGATATCTTTTCGACAAAGCGGGCCGAAGGTGTGAGCGCGTCTTGGGTGTGAAAATTAAGGTAGACAGGACCTTCGTGAGCTGAGATGAGGCGTACCAGTAGTTCCCCGCGCTGCTATTTCGGTTGTCCTGGGTGACTGTTTCTGGCGGTCACCTACTGCAGTGAACAAGCACTGTTACGTCGTGATCTCAAACTGGCCCCTGGAACTTTGTATGCATCCACTTCCATAGCCGTTTCATTTGAAGTGTCGGGCCCATCCATCGACACTCGGGGAGTTGATTCCTCCGGGTTTCTGGAATCGAGTAATCAATCCGTTCAACCAGAATAACGCCGTACTCTAGTAGATGTTCTCTGCCATCAGGCCAGTGTTTTCGATGACTATCAGCAGCAGAGGTGTCCTGCGACTTTGGCTAATGAAACTTGCCTTTCAATACATATTATAGGAACAATATTAATCGGCCAAAAAACATTACCGTGTTTCACTGACACAGCAAGGAGATATTAATCGACAAGTTGAGAAAATGCTGAGAAAAGGCGTTATTCAAAAATCGTGCAGTTCCTTTGCAGCACCTGTCATTGTTGTGAAAGAAAAAAGAGTCTATACAGATTTTGCGTTGATTAGTGACGCCCCAATGAAATAACGAATATTTAGCCCCGGTCCCCTATTGACTTATCATGGACTACCTGACCCGCTTTGTATGTTTCCTTTCTTAAAGGGACACTGAAGTGAATTTGTCAAGGTCCCGTTTTGCTTGCACTGCGTAGACTGGCTCAATTAGCACACTTGTCATCGTTTATCCGGTTGACAAGTCGGTAATTATTCTAGAAAGCGCAAAAGTAGAATAACTACCATGCGCGGTTTGCGGCGGCCGCACCAACCAAAGGCTGTGACGACGGGAGGAGACGCACCGTGATTGCACGATGTCCAAGGTTAGCATTCAAGCAAGTTTCAGTTTCGGTTCTGTAAAACAACATGCTTGAAATCTGACGGCATTGTGGGACGGGAATTGTAGATATCTCAGTAATCGTCGTATCGCGCTTCTGCCGTGTTGTCGGCTGTAAATTGCATAACCCTCTCAGGACGGCTTCGAATCTTAGCAATCACTAGCAGACCCCTACGCAGTGGATGAACGCCGTCCGCATTCGCGTAGACGCTGAAATGCCATGCGCCTTTCCCCATATTTGGAGCTTGCCTCACTCATGCCTGTATCGTAAAAAGCGTGTTCGCACCAGGCCAAGGGTCTGTTGATTCTGGCCTGTGCCCATTTCCCGTAAGCCGTTGGTGCTTATGGCAACAGCACGCCAACGAGAAGTCGCTAGCGCGTCAGTGTCAGCCTGCGCGCGTTCTGTGAACTAGTTCGTGGAGCAGTGTACGTTACGGGCCAAAAAAGGTAAACTTAGTATAGAAAACATCGGCCGAAGACGAAAAATTTAGCTCATAAAAAAAGAACATACCCTCAGGGATTCGAACTCGTGACTTGAAAAACAACTACAATAACATACCTGGCGCTCCAGACCACTCGGCCACAGGCGAGCACCGCTGACCTTGGAAATATAAGGTATTTAATGTATAACCAATATACACATTTATTTATTTTGAGCATTTCAAGCAGCTTAGGTGACTATTTGTTGTATTGCACTCGTGCAGTGCGCGTCCCTCAAGTTTCCACAATATCTCAGGTCTAGCAATCGCATTTCTTAGACGGAAAAGCATTTGCAGATACCTAGTCGTGCTGCTCACCGCTGTGCTTGTACGCCTAGCGCAAAAACTTTGTTCCTGCTCCCTAGATTTACGCTGTACGGTAAAAGTATCAGTTGGTTTTATTTCCTTGGTACCTATATTGACTTCGTTGACTCTTTCCCGCCTTCAAGTGGCCTCAGATTTTCCTACTGGCGTACCAGTCAGTGAAGCGTCGCATGCGCGCTTGTGCAGCGCTTGTGAGAAGCGACCTTGACTTGGAGCTAGATAGAGTGTACAACTTAATAAAGTGAAGACATGCACATTCTTCTATTCACAAACGTGTTCTGGCTTCGTTTCAACTGAGCGAACGAATCTCGACGACCCGTCGGCGGCTGGCGGACACAACGCTTGGCCGACTGACTTTGTCGGATGGTCGGCGAGCCATGTAGTAGCGCAGCCCATTGCCAGCTCATCTCCTCCTGACGTCACTCGAAAACGCCACTGAAAATGGGCGAGAGTGCAGAGAGGAGGACAGAATGTTCGAATGGAATTTTCTACTAAATAAATTTGCGTAAACGCGCTCACAGTGGTCGAAACAGGGTCTACGGACTCTGAACTACAATTTTCGCTCGTAATCCCGCAATGTTTACAGATTACTTCAGTGTACGTTTAAGACCAAATCACACTACTGGAAATTTCCACAGACCCAAATGACAAATAGAAAACTTTTTGCTACTCCCGATGGACTGTTTAAATTTACGTAACGCCCCCAAAACTCCCCAATGCTTCAGCTTCCGTTTACATAGAACAGAATTTAGTGATGTTGGAAACACGCATGTGCTACTTGAACGATGTCGATATTTTTGCACAACTATTTAGGAAACACACCAGTCCCTTCGGCACCGTCGTTTACTTCTTGAAAACGAATGGCGTGGCCGAAAAGTCTATGAAATGCCAATTGAAAGACTGCCGAAAGCAAGTGCTGGACCTTTTGTTCGCTAAAGAAGGCGTCAGACCAGGTCCAAGTGGAAATCCAAGCAGTCAGTAATTTCATGTATCCGCCTTTTGTCAAGGAGCTTCTGAGCTTTTACGCCCTTGGTTTTTATTTTCGCATTTAATAACTAAATTAGCTGACACCGCTCAACTTTTGACAAGCCTACTAGAGAAAATCGTTCCATCTGCGTGGAAATTTGGTCGCAACCGTGTTTTCAACAGCTCAAGCTCCCCTTGAAATCATAACCCATTTTTTAACTTTTGACTGATCAGCTCCTACCGACGCTCACAAAGACGCCAGAGGTATAGCGGTTGTGGTAGGTCGTCATGAGCAGAGTTAACACTTTATTGCTTACGCCTGCTGAGCACTATGCAAGTCAGAAACATAACACAGTAACTGGCTGGCGTATTTGCCACGAAAATATTTTAACCCTATCTGTCTAGACACCCATCGCCCAGCGTGACAGAACACCATTTACTATGCTGTATCGTCAACTTCCATCAGCCTTGGAACTGTCTTTTACGTTCGGATCTTCAAGAGTATACTTTCAACGTGCCATGCCAGGGCGGTAAGCATGCCGACGACGAGTGCCTTTATCGACTTCCACTAGAAGCAACCCCTGCGATGCCAACAGTTTTCATAACCATCTTGCTCTCGCTCCGGTGTCAAAAGCATTCCCTGAAGTCATGACCTTTACAATGGAACTGCGCCGAGGGAAGTCTACAGCGATTACTCGAGTCTGGGCACTATAAAAGTCGTCAATGGCGTTTTCGCTTGGGTGGCGGCTTACCGTACAAGGAAAAATACCAAGCTGTTGGTTCCTCACTTCTGCTTGTGGTGGCAATGGGCCTTCGAAGTAGTATTCTCAATGTCCCACACGATGAGCTTACATCTACACAAATGGGGCTGGCGCTCACACTGCACCAAACCAAGCAGCGTTTTGTGGGATGCACATGCATAAAACATAACATTAGTGGTTATTGGCGCATTACGCCTGCAGCAGAAGCTCCCACAATAGCTGCGGCGGAAATACTTCAGCCATTCCGTCTGCCAGATTCTCATTTAGAAAAGGTCGGAATCGATTTGCCATCGAATATTAAGAAGTAACTGAACGGTAATAGCATGTGTGGGCTACCTCTCGCGCTACTCCGATACCGCTGCCGTACCAACTATGACTGGTACAGATATAGTTCAGTTTCTACTTCGATCCATCGTTCTCCGCCATGGGTACCTCGTGGGTACCTCCTCATGGGTACCTCCTGCCGACGTTGTCGAAGAGCTCATCCGCCTCTATGAAGTGCAGTGTCGTCATTCTAGACCATACCATCAACAAACGAACTGTCTCGTGGAGCGAACAGACCGCACACTAACGTATATTTTTGCCAGGTACGTCACCTAATACGAAAATTTGGGATGACCTCTTGTCATCTCTTACGTACGCCTATAACACTGCAAAGCAAAAAACTACCGGCTACAGCCTTTTCTTCCTTCGCTATGTCCGCCATCCTCGCGGCTGCGGCGATAAAATATTCCATTTTGCTCAACACAAACAGCCTTCAGTGGCTTAGAGAGTGCGCTCACAAAAGCAGCACGCCGACCTGCGTGCCTGCGCACATTGCCTTCGCAAGAATGCACCAAAACGCGCTAACGACAGCCGCCACACTCATCTCTCTCACACCTCGTGTGACTCAGCATGGGACTGCACCTCCAAGCATACACGTCACCTGAGCAAAAATGTCCGCCATTACGTCGGTCCCTTTAATTTCCCTAAGTGCGTGAGTGGAGTTACGTACGCGCTGTCACGTGCAAGCGAAAAGTGGTACAACGTGCCCGAGAACCAAAGCTGTCCCCGTAGCACTTCTTAAGTGCTTTAACTCCCGTGCTGCTCAGTGACTCAGAGAGAGCTTTGCCTGCGACCATGGAAGTGTCACACAAGTGAAAAAATGGGTCGAATTACAGCCCTCGTGACAAGATTGAAGAAGAACTGAACAAGTGAACTAAGGCGAGCCAAAGAGAAAGGGTGGCGTTCGAGGAAGCGAAGAAAGAAGCTGGGACATCTTACCTTTTTGGCAATCGGAGCAACAGCTTCCCCTCCGTCTTCACGGGGACACTGGAGTGGTTTGTAAATATTGTGAGATTTCTTCTGTAAATTCAAGTCTGGAGACAGTAGGCCATATTTCGATCACTCTGTGCGCGTGCACGTGATTTAATGCTGTAGGGAAATCAATTTGAAACTGCTGAACTCCCCTCTGCATATTCTTTGCCAATTTCCTAAGACGTATCGCGTGCCGATTACTTAAGCCATGCTTGGCTTGACTGCCTGGCTCACCCAGACTGAGATAGAGTAAATCGGCACGCTGCTGGCACGTGGTCGCCATTCGTTCACTGGCCCTAAACGAATCCACGGCAAAGTTTGTTTCCGGAACAACGTGGGTCCAGTTTGTAAAGCGAAGCCTGGTAACTTACGAGCCAAGGCTTCTGTCGCGACCGTCATCGGCAAAAAACTCCCTGGAACAAATAAAAGAAATTACCGGCATCGCTAGGAATTGAACCTGAACAATTAGAGAAACGGAGCGAAATCCCATTGTCTTACCGATTGTGCTACGAGCCCATGCAGGAAGGGGGGGGGAGACAAGCAGTGTGCTCACGAAGCACAGCTGCGGGTTTACGCCCAGTATTCTCGCTGAATGCCACGGGACAGCGTCATGTGACCTATTGCGCCGCTGTACAGTCGCGTGCGATTTGAAGGTAATCGCGCGAGCTTCGACCGATAAAGGCGATAACGCCCCCGCGCGGCCTTTTTCGGAGCGACTGGGACCTAGTTTATGCATTCTCCTCTCTCTCGGTCGCTGTTCCATCAAGCAGTGATCACTCCCGCGGCTAGTAAACCACCCTTTCCGCTTTGTGGTGATGTTGTGTGGTTGCAATCACATGTGCGTTTTCTTCTTGGTTATCGTGAGCAACAATTCACCCATTGTTATAGATGTCCAGTATTTCCCGAGAATGCGTTTCTGCGCACCCTTTGGACAACTGCTGTAAAATACCACGAGTGCGACGTCATCGCTGCGTGCGCGATAAAAAAAGAGGAAGGGGTTATTGATTTTGCTGCTGGAGTGATGGCTGCTGGAATAAACAGCGACCGAGGGAGAGAAGAATGCGTAAACCAGGAACCAGGCACAGTAAAACAAGCCGCGTGGGGGCGTTATCGTCGTGGTCGGTCGACGCTCGCGCGATTACCTTCAAATCGCACGCGACTGTACAATCCGCCCACGGCATGTGTAGCGACCGTGTTCGCGCCTTGCGGATGCGCTAGGAGTTAGTAAAAATTGAAGGTTGCCATGCTAACGCATGACATCTCACTTCTCACTTTTTGCAGCCAATCTCTTCGCCTCCGTCGGCTGCGGCAAGACGGAGAGGTGAGATCGTCTAACGCACGGTTTGAGCATTGTTTAATGTTACAAAAAAGTTTCCACTCATGTGCTTCAACTATACAACTCAAACAACCATCATTAAAGAATAATGAATTGATTATCCCTAGCAAAGAACACCATTTATTACTCTATGAAGTATTAAAGGGTGTGGGTAATTAAATTTTACTTTCCTCTGGTTTCACTCTTTGTAGAGCCACGTGTGTGCATTCACGTGACGTCACATGGGTAATTGTTGTGGGCGTCGTTTGCAGCTTCACTTTCTAACCACCTTCACAGGGCGGATATGGACGCATTTGTAAGATTGTGGACTGTATCAGGCTTCGTGAAGTCGATAAAATCAAAGTAGCTCCTTACATATGCACATTCAACATTTGGCTGGCCTCACTTCACAGGATGTGTGTGTTGCATATGTCTGTGCGACTGGTACGCAGGTAAAAATATAAGGCCGAACAAAGGCGGAATAGGCAGATAAAACTGTAAATAGGGATGTTAAAAAAATCTCAACATTTTTGTACAGCGTAAAACCAAGGTACGACGAGACATTTTAGGGAAGCGTGAACTGGCACATTGGTAAAGAATACGACACCACATTTGCGATCGCTCGCGTTAGGAACGGAGTTTCTGGAGATAATATATTCGTGGAGATTTTGGGGATGTTTACTTCACAAGGATTATTCAACAAATACGCATACAAATTGCTGATAATGCTCAAACTAAAAGGCAAGAAGTGCCTACGAGATATGTTCCTCATATTTTCTACGCGGCAATCGTGGGCGTTGTGGATGAGTGGTCTGAAGAATGGTTTGCCATTCGCAAGAATTGCGTCTTTCGCAGTAGTGCGACTGACAGTTGTCTTTACCTATGCTAATCATAAGTTTATTACTGAGCTTTACTTTTAATCGGACTTCATGCATGATCCTACTTAGCGCAGTTATAAATTCATCAATGAGCCCCGTAAAATCCAGTTTCTGATTAATAATACTGAGGCAAAGATATTGCTTCTCAGATGGCGTATCTGCAGGTATGCTGGATGCAAAATGTTGCCCGGGTGTCTTTGCACAGGTATTAGATATTGCTTATAGAGAAAAGGTCAAGGCCAATTTAGTAGTTGGAGACCACCAGTTCCTAGTTTTAACCTCAAACGCGAAAAGCAATTGGTGAACGAGATGTTTCAGGTTTACCCTTTCCAGGTGTACGTGGCGTATATGCCTATGCATCATTCCTACTTCTTTGCACATTCGTATCCTTATATGTATACCTTTGAAAGATGGCATGTCTGAATCACTGAATGTTTCTCTGGAATATGCACATCAACATCGTGCCGGCGGTGGTAGAAGACTCCTTGAAACTAGAAACGTTAGTTCTATAGGGTAGTTCACGTAGCGCCGAAAGTTTGATACGCCATTTAAACAAACATCTAGTACCCCACATACCCAAAACAAGTTTTGCAATTATATAAACGCACAGTATTCTCTGCCTTTTCAAAGCTATATTTTGCGGTTTTTCGCAGTTGTATGAAAAACCTACTTTGCTGTAACCTGTCATCCGAATTCTGTCTCAGCTCTGGATTGTTGTCTTATAAGTATATCTCAACAGTGCTTTAGAAAAACTGTGCAAAAACCCTCTGACAATTTAGGGCGTTGAATAGCACTTAACGTCTTGCGCACTGAAAATTGTTGTTTGATAAGCCTTACTAGGGATCTCTATGGTACTGTTGCCGTGGTTTTAGTAATGTGTGATACTCTATGATTTAACAAAAACATGTATTATTATGCAATCTAAATAGCTCTTTTTATTTCTATCTCGATCGAAAAGGAGACGCCGTAAAAAAAACGGCTCTGTCCAGTTTCTTCGGGGGCGCATTCATCGTGTGTTGTCCCAGTGCATTGCGGTGTTTCTGCGTATTTTGCATGTCCACTCCTTCCTGTAAATGTCTGGCGTATCGTTTACAGCACCTTTTCTAGCATGGTGCACCCACGTACAGGTATCACGCAACAATAGATGACGCGAATTTAGGTTGGCTTCGTGTCCCCAAATCGGCGTGCTAGTTGACGAACTGCTCTTTCGCATGCCAGCAATCAACAGTCAAATCCCTCCAAAGCCTCTGTCGGCTCTTTAACGCCTCCCCAAAGAGCTTTTTGAGAAAGTTCAAGTATATTTTTTGAGCCATGCACTGGATTGAACGAGAGAAGCTGTGAGCTAACCAGCGTCGATCGCTTAGTGCTCTTAAAATGTTTTGTCATTCAAAAATCTGCGGTGAAAACCACTTCCCTGGTCCCATCCCACCCCTGTTGGTATTCTATTTTTAGCGTTTTAACGACTTTTGGCTCTTATTTTATGCTTTCATCCTTGGTTTTAGGGTTGACACGAGTTTATGTTAAAAATCGTGTGCTATGGAAGTTTGATTCGTTTTAGCTTCTCATTAGTCTCAGAAATGCGATCTTTGTTGTTAATCACTCTGATTCCTCCACCCATGTTATCATGTTATAATATTTATTTTTAATCGTTTTTTGTCTTTTTGCCTCTGATTTTATTCTTTCATCTCTGGGTTCAAGTGCAAAACGTGTTCATTGTGGAAGACGTACACAGTCTACGCAGTATCTGTTATGTGGGGCATACATACTGTTTGGTTACCCCGCTTTATCGAATGGTTTCGTTTGTTGTGTTTGACATGTGAATCTTGTTATGCCTTATAGGGTAGTGTAGCTGGTGATGGGAGAGACGGTAACACCGGTAGGAGGTATATGTGTGTTGGTATTTCATGCAAAAAAAAGTTAGAAGTTACGCTCGTCTTGTCCTCTATTCTCTTCTTCCTCGTCTATTGCCAAACGTGTTTTCTCGTGTGCAGTGACATTCATGGTCGCACGAAAGCATTCATCGCTATTTGGGTTGGCCACTATGAAGCGCCATAAACTCTTACCATTTATTCGAAATGGCAGTTTGCGTCAACACTATTAGATGACCTGCTGACCAATTGTGGCCCTTTCCGCGTGCGCAGTAGAGCGTACCAGCCTGTTGTAAGCAGACTGGTTAGGATCTCTTACAGCTCATTTACGAGAGCACTCAAGGCACGACCAAATGCTACCCCGGACACATAACTACCGTTGGTTATACTAAGCATTAGAGCTACCTTGAAGCAAGATCTACACTGCACGCACACAAAACTTCTCTTTTCTGGGTTTCTACGCAACAAAAGAAAGTTTTCGAATCCCTGTAATGATAGCTCTGATAAATCTACTCTCGGCATGACCAAGCTGCAAAAATCCATTCGCTCACTTTGGACCCCAAAACCATGCTGCCAGCAGCAAATATTCGTGTTACCACTCAGCTCTTGACGTCCCCCGGTGATTGTGTTCGCTTTGACTTTTCATGCGGAAATCACTGTAGAGCTTCCACGATGGACTCTACCGCTTCATTAGCCGTGCTACGAATATTTTATTGTAGATCTGTATGGCACATAGGGCAGAAAAAGGCTTTTTAATCGAAGTGCTGAAGTGTGGTGCACAGTGTGGTGCATAGCAACAGGTAGTGCTACTCTATTTTCTAGTAAAAATAAACACCCGACACTGTTTGCACCAGTACAATTATGCAAAAAATCTCTACCACTTTTTTAAACCATTTGCAACCACCGAAATGAAAACACTGCACTTCCGACACACTGGGACCAATTGCTAACGGCAATTGATCTCAACCAGTCGTCTTTCCAGATATAGCCTTTAAAACCACCATTATAACCGTGAAATATCTAGTTCTCGCTTGCCGGACGGCTTTGTCTCTGATGGGGTGAGCGGCTACTGTAGATGACAAGAGGCGGCTAGCTTTTTAGTTGGTGCCTTCCCTCTCAGTGCTTTCATGGCGTGCTGAAGCCAAAAATGTATTTTGAGTACCTTCGTTGTGAAATGTATATATTCGCTATGTTTCTGCCTTTCCTGTGGAAGCTCATATTACCAATGAAAATTAAATGGATCCTCGGGTGTTTCTTGTAACACCAGGTTGTGTAGAGTAGACGATAGAATCATGCCGGCCCAGTTGAACTTGATTGAGTCATGGAGCAACAGCTCACGTTTTGCAGGAGTACAATATAGGCAAAATATACAAACCGATGAAGGAATGCACTTCATATAACGAAACACATGCCACTTCAAGTGAACAATTTTACTGTTGCGTAAGGGGAGTATTTTGCCTTTTAGTTGGACTTCAGAGAGTGCATAATCAGCAACTGTAACGGTAGTCATAAAGATCACCACAAGCCATACCAAACTTTGATAGACTGGTATCGCTGCCTGGTACAAAGCAAGTCTTACAACAAAAAAGGAACGGGGACAGTGGTTTTGGAATGAGAAGCTCGGGAGCTGCTATGTTTGCTTTGCGTTCACTTTGATACCACAGAAGGCGTTATATAATATAGCTATGCTGTGCAGTGGAAGGTAGGTTTGCAAAAAAATTGGTTGGTCTTCCAAGTTTTACTTATTATGTCGATATCTTTATGCGGTAATTACGAAACTCAATGATATTTCATAGGCCATTAAAGGCAGTGGTATACTGAGCAGGAATACTGCATCATTTCTGCGTTGTTCTTAGCAGACAGCGTCTGGATTGAAAAATGTCGAGGGCTGTGGTCGTTAGCCATTTGCGGGGTCAGTCGATGTAAGTTGTTTCTTACCACCAGACAATATAAACACTACTTAATTTCCCGAAAGCTTGGCACTAGAGTATTTATTGTGCTGCTACCAAAGAATTGTAAAAACTGGTCTCCATATTCAATGTGTGCAGTTACTTTAATCTCAGTCCCTATATTGCTGGTAGCCGGCTGTCATAACATGCTGTTTGGCCTTACGGCCATAAAGTTAGGCCGTGCTCAAAAAAGATATGTTTTATAAGATCGTCCACGTCAACTTTCCATGCAGATTTTTATGGATCGCAATTACTTTTGGAGTTGCACAATTTCCCGTGCAATACAAATTGAAAATAATGTGATAAAATTTGTTACCCATGAAGATGTGCAATATGTATCAATCCACCGGTTTTCAAAAGTTGTTAGACTCTTACCTGACTTTGCATGCCTGTTTATTTAGCTGGTGTGGAACTTATCTGCATGTTCGCGGTTGCACCTGATCCCCTGTGGTGCTTAGCACAGCAGTGCACACGGTACGTCTACCTAATGCATTACTGGCCTATCGGTGAGTGCTGAACCTTTTATTTGAGTTATCGCATATGGGAATGTCACTCAAACGAGTTTTGAGTCGCGTGCGGGCAGGAATGGTAAAACACTTTCTTGCAGTAATAAATTATCAGCATTTAGGCGAAAGTTTTCAAAGAAGGTATTTGGAAGTGTTATCAATTGTGGACTGCCAGTGGTTAAAGTTGTTCCTCAAATAGATGTAAAATGTGCTGCTAAAGCTGTTTTACAGCAATAACGTATGCCCTTGAGAGGATCGTAGATTTAGTTTGATTTTCATCATGAGCCTAATTAGGTTGACTGTAGGATAAAGGGTATTACATTTTCTTGCTCTGGACTAATAGGATTAGTCGAAATCAAGAGAATTTGGCATAGGGCAGCCCTGGGCGGACAGCAAAAAGAGAACAAAAAGGAGGATGATACGAAGCCATGTGCATGCGCAGCCGTCTGCTTTAAATATAGTGCGTTTTTCTTTAGTGCGACTTCGAACTGCATAATTGAACAATATATGGTGGCTGAAAACGCGGAATGGGAGAAGTCCGGGTCACCAAGCTTGCGGAACGAGTACCAAATAAAATGAGAGCGGCGGCGTCGGTGCCCGTAAGGTGGGTAGGAGCTGAGAAAAATTTTGTATGATTCCAAGTCATCTGATGTTCGATGTCTTACAAGAAACAACCCAAGGTTGCGGATAACGAACTGTGGCAATAAGCAGAGCAAGGGCGGTGCTGGCCAAAGTCGACCAACGGGACCGACAGACGAGAGCACAATGATTATGTATCTTTACATGCCCCACTTGCACTCGATGGGTCCAGACTGATTCAGTGAAAGGTGAGGTGAGGGACACAGCTCATCGCACAAGGAACGATACACTACTTCCATAGCTTTCACTTTGTTTATGATAAGGCTTGCAAACTAAAGAAAAAAGGATAAGAGAATGGATAATCACCTGGAGATTGCAGCGACGCAAGGACAATACAAATATTAACCGCCATAACCATACATGTGCGTGCTATATTGAAGAGTTTTCTTGGCGACTTATAAAAAGCTGAGCTTGTGTTAGCACAGTAGATGAAATATAAATGTTCGACTCCAATTTCCTAAATTACAAATTTACTATCAACATTGAATATGAACACCACATCAATGGCGTTATGAGCCGATGGTGCCATCGATTAAAACACGACAAGGCTGACAGCAGTGAACTGTGCAAGATCAATAAGACATTTTATGGCTGGGAAAACTTGGAGTTTCTTGCAGTAACGAAAGTGTGGTATAAATAACCCGATTGTGTATGTGCTACGGAAGGGGTTCACTCGCCGGAAACATCGTTCTCATCACATTTTGCCGCAAAGTGAGGGAAAGACTATGCCATCTTCACTTGCTACGCTGAAGGGCGCTTGAAGAGTCCTCGGAGATGTTCGGGATCTACATAGTCTGCTCATCTAGCCCCTTACAGCAAATGTCCCAAGCCAGGGAATATGAGTTCTAATGTTGCAAATATACACTAATGTGCAAATATGCAAATATTTGTAGGCAATGGTGAGAGATTGGCCAAAAATTTAACGTTTACCATTGCCCGGAAGGAACGTCGCAGGCTGATGAAATCAGGTCACAGCGGGCTTTGTTGGAACAGCATGCATCCAACATGGGCAGTATAACAACCAAGCACTCAGCTCTGGAAAGAAGAGGAACGCCCAAGACAACTGTTTTCAGTCCACGGACAAACGGCATCAAAGTACAACACCGTACAAGATGGGCTATCATTTCATCCTGGATACGTCGACTGCAGCGATACTCAAGAGATGTACCCCTATGACGTGCCCTGGGACGGTGGGGACATCTGACTGACTCAGCAAACTTGGCAGGAAGGGATTTACTTAACACTGTGGGCAGAGCACACACGGTGTATTCCCTGACGGATCCATGGTGAGAAGACCTCTACAGTTACAGTATACAAAAAAGGTTGGATAGCCTTTTCTGTTGGGCCGGGAGGATATTGTGCTTTCTGCGCTGGACACATCGCAATAATCGTAATGAAAAAGAAGATGCATGGGGCGAACAGAAAAGAGGAAAACAAAGAAGGCGTTTATCGAATGCCACGCCTATTCGTAGCAGTGTGATGCCAATACAGTTTTTTTTTACGGCGCCTTCGGGTTCTTTCATTCAACAAAGACTCGTCGCATTGATTCTCCAACTTCTGCGGTCGTGTGCTATTCGAATCCAGAAATTACTCTTCATTTTTCGTATTTCATCTCCCCGTCGGAATAAAAGACCTTCGCCTTCTTCCAGACCCATCTCTTGGTATCCACTGTGTTCACTTATGGTCCACCATTTGTCGATTTGGCCAGCCCAAGTGTATTTTTTCTGAAGTTGATACTCTATTGGTTCTCTCATCCAGGTAGATCGATTGCTGTTCCACTGTGTGACTTGTAAATTATTCGTTCCATGGCCCGTGGAGCCTACCTAAAGTTGCTTTCTAGTTGTATAGTAAGCCACCATGTTTTAGGTCAGAATGCCATCACCGGCAGTATGCACTGTTCGTAGATGTTTTCTTTGAGGGACAGAGGTGGCTTACTTTTCATTATTGGGATTGCTTGCCGAGTGCACCACAAAGAGTACCTGTTCTGCGCCGGATTTCTCTTTCGTTGTTGGTATCAGCACTAGCCATCTGATCGAGGTAGCTGTAATATTTTCCTTCGTTTAATATTTCATTTCCTAAGCTGGAGGACGTTTTGGCTATGCCTATTCTTTAATACTCTAGAGTTATTCATGTTTTTAGTCCCACGACCGTGCTTTTGGATTGTAGTTCTTGAAGCATAGCTTGCAGGTGTTCTGCAGTCCCACTCATCAATACTATGTCATCCGGAATCCTCAAATGGTTGAAGTATTTCTAGTTTATCCCTAATCCTATGCTTTCTCACTCGAGCTCCCAAAAGACTCCCTCCAGACATACTGCGAATAGTTTTGCCGAGGTGGTATCTTCCGGCCTTTCTCCTCTTGCAAATTTAGAGAAACATGGAAAAGAAGATGCTGATAGAGGTCGCCGCAAGGGGTCGGATTGCTGGGACCGGAAAGCGCATGCTGTTATCAGTAGTGTTTTTCGACGCATTTTTACCGCTGAAGACATAATCGCGGCCCTCTCTCTACCTCGCCCGCTCCTCTGTTTTCCGCATATTGGCGCCATGATGAGGATGTGCAATCCCATCGTTGGAGATACCACTGAACCGCGAGCATACTGAAGAGAACCAGGACTAGCACAAAGCAGCGGTTTAAAAACGGAGAATAAGATCACCGCAAACGCCGGACACTGGAAATTCACCATGGAACGACTGAAGCAAAAACGTGAGCACCTTCGAGCAGCCAAAAGGGGGGTGACAAACGCACTGAACAACTGAACACCTTGATGGACGCGACAACAATTTCCCTCGGTGTGCTCACTGATAAACGTAAACTCAAAGTTACAAGAAGCGCCGCTCTTTGTTGTTTTGTATTGTTTAAACGCACTACAGGAGGAGGTCCGAGTAGTTCCAAGAACTGTCCGGGGGACCTTCCATGAAGAGATATCAGACAATTTACTTTTGAAAGCAGCGTCAATTATACATTACTGAACAAAGCTACCTTATTAGTGCAAAAAAAAAAAAACAAACAATTCAAAGCAAATTAGTTTGGACATTGTACAAGAGTAATATAGCACCTAAAAGTTTGTACAATAGATCATCCATATACCCAGGGCATAGTTCAGAGCTAATCTGTCAACTCAAAGCTCACGCAAGAAAACTGCGTACAAACAAGCCTAATAGAGCAATGACAAGTCGCTTAGGAACGAACGAAACATTATATTTGACTTTGAGGAATCCTGTCAAGTTATCGATCCGTCTGCAATGACAGTGTAACGAAATATTTCTTCACCTTTCTACTGAACTGTGGTGATGTGCGAGTGGAGTTTAGAAGTTTGGGAAGCTCTTCCATAATGAAATGCCCATGAAGTAAGCCGTAAATTGACCATAGTTTGTTTTGTATTTTGGTAGCAATACATTGTTGTGCTCAGACAACCACGTGTTATTGTAATCACGCAGAGCAGTGGCTGTTGGGCTGCAATAAAAATTTTCTCGCCACGAGCACGGCCGATCAGGGTGGTTACTTTTTCCTGAACATTATATATCAGAGACAAAATATCTAAGCATTGAAAAATTGGATTCGCGTTAGTCGTGAAAGGAGGCGGACTAAACGTAATGAGCAGCAACGCTTGGAATTTTAAATGTTGCACATGCGCAAGACCAGTGGCGTATGTGTCACCCTATGGAGACACGAAGTGTTGAAAATGGTTATAAATGAAAGCGTGATAAAGAGAGATCATGTTGTAACGCCGGAAATCGTGGCGTGATTTCATGTACCGTTAGCCAAAATGTAATTTTTTTAGATACCAGTTTGGTGTGCAGATTGCATTTGAAGTGTTTGTCTAGCGGAAAGCATAGCAATATCGCATCTGATGAGGGATGAATGACGCGGTTTTGTAAAAGTAGCGGCGATGCTAGTTCACATGTGCGCAGCTGCAGGCGAAATATCCCAAAATTAGTATTTCTAGGGTTACCCTTGTGCGAAATCAATAAAAATTGTTGTAACATTGTCACCTGCATCAATGCGGCGTTTTATAGTGTCGGTGATAGATATTAAAGCTGGCTCATTAAAACATCCTGCAAAAACGCTCGAGAATGCGAGATTTCGACGCATGTAGAGATCCCTATGTGGTTGAAATTAACCCATATCCATCCACTACGGCGCGTGTCATTGCCTGCGTTGCGTCGGCGCGTTAAACCCTAGAATCAAGTAGAATATCCTGAGCGGAAGCTATACGCTTGCGGTGTAAGGATGTTAGATTTACAGAGATTCTTTAACAGGCGAGTTACAAATATTTTTTAGAATATCTTACTAAAAAACGGTAATACAGAAATTCGACAATTGTTCGAGTATATTTCAGGATGCAAAGTGTTTTCTGCGCACCAGGGGGATAGGTTACGTAAATCATGACTTGATTGGTCAACTACATCGTTTGCCGAATTATTGTAAGAATAAATGATCGTATCATCAGCATATAGCAAGCAATAGACCTTATGCGAAATTGCTTGGTGATCTAGCAACACTGATGTAAACGAGACCGTCGGCCATATTGGTACGGGCGCCAATCGGGAAGTCTCGTATTGTTTAGTGTGGAAGAGTGGGTGACGGTAAGGCGGTATGGCTCAAACTGGACGGCGTTTTCCGGCTCCCGACCACGGATTGTGGACGAAGGACTTGTCTGCGCTGACCAGTGTCTGAAGACTCATACCACTCGGGGTGCTGCGCCAAAGACCCATCCGAGCGGCAGCGGAGCAGGGCATGCCGCCTAGCCACCGAGGCGCATTGCTCGCCTTCATCGGTGCGTACAAACACGTGCGTCTGGCAGTAAGTAAATCCTTCTTTGTTTTTTACTTGACGCGAGTTAACCGGTATGAGCATTTGTATAGCACTTTGTTCACCGTTGTTTACCATGCAAATGAGTAGCGGCGACCCTGTTGCAGTAACCCTGAAAGACGGAAGCGACATCGCCAGACCGTACCGCTAGTGGGTGGATAAGGTATTTTCAAACGCTGTACATCGAATTTACGGGATGATTTTTGGCGAAGATGTTTACGGAAGGGTTGCGGCCGTTTTCCGTGACGGTCGTCCGCCCGCGCGTTTGCCGCAAAGCAATCGCGCTTTGCGGCAAAGTCAACTACAAAAGCGTACATACGCCTTGAATTTTCTTTTTTTGTGTGTTTTCATTATTTATTGCGCATGTTCGGCGGCAAAAATCTGTTTGTGTGTCTTTCTTCTCCTTTTTTTGGCGGTGGAGTGGTTGTGTTTGTTTCTAAAGCGCATGTTTTTGGTGTGCACGAATAGATCATACAGTAAAACCTCGTTAGGTTGAAATTTACCCGAATCTTTACCTGTTTATCTCAAAAGGTTCTGGAAGCGAGTTCCAGATAATCATATTATTGCTTGCTTAAGTTATGACGAACACGATTATGCGGGTACTGGCATCATTACCCATGGTGAGGTTTTTAAATGTTAAACTTCCTTCTCTTGAAAATGCATTAACAAAGCATGCAGAGATACTTGTACGCTCGAACTTCACAAACAATATTGACATCATTGCTGTTTGAGGTGTAGATTATTGCCCTTGCAACAGTGTTAAGCAAGACACAAAATCTGGTCATTTTGTGTCTGTTGCTTGCGGCCACTGCTTACTGCTCTGTCCCTTTGCCATAAAACTGTAGCGGACTAGTCCTGTTATTCCATGAGTGGTATCTACTCTTACTCTCTCTGTTCTTGCAGGTTGGGCCTCATTTGTGTGCTCAGCAGCTGCTTTCGCTCCCAGAAGAAAAGTTGCCGGCCCTATGTTGTGTGCCTTACCTTTGATACGGACAGTGGGGCAATTGTGGAGGCAGCGTGTGAGTGCCCGGTGGGTTGCAGTGGAGAATGTAGTCACATCCTGGCGACTGTGCACCTACTCGCCCTCTTGCAAGCCGAAGTGGCGCCGCCGGAGATTACGTCCACTGAGCTGCCACAACAGTGGTTACGTCCGAGACAGCAGGGCATCAAGCCACGAGTGTCCAAGACAATTACTGGAGAAGCCCGCGAGAAAATGGCCGCTCCCTTCCCTTGCCAGTGCGTCTGTTCGATGCACGTCGAGTACAGGGCCTTGCGAGCCGCAACAAAGTGCCATGCAGGCGCTTGGGAGAAAACTTGATAGCCTTGCGAATAGGTTTTTTTGCCCCAGTTGTGCTGGCCTCACCCCCCACAGTGACAGAAACAAGGACTGGCATGGAACCTTAAGGGTCGCATATGAGCTACCAACAAGTATTCATGCCACATTTCGCCGTGGGCATCTCGCGAGCACGCACAGGCTGGGCAACGTCGTGTTTACTGGACCACGGCATGCAGGGGTGCGCGAATGGCTTCCCTTTGTTCCATTTATATCCATTTTGCTATACTGCACGCGCTATAAATCAGCTAAGTAGTTTATTTTACTCGGATTTTCACTGTGGATATAAAAAATGCAAAAAGACTCAGGCTGATGCGCGGTGGCCTGATGCAACTCTGGCCGTTTTCTTTTTTTTTGAATGAAACTTGAAAATTGTCTCAGCTATCTACATCAATGGCCACTCTAATTACGTCGGAGGCATGCATGCAGCATGTGACAAAGTGGAGGAGTAAGTGTGTATTTTAGTCACAAAATATTCGACAGTAAATACATCGTGGCTGAAATGACAGTGGGCACCAAGTTAACTTGACGTAACAACATACCTTTCAGCCCGGGAAATCGAGAAACAAGTGCAAAAGCTCGAATTTTCCACCGTTAGATCATCATACAACCGTGTACGCCATTTCTGCAACGGCACGCGGCTAAATGCAACGTAAAAGAAACCAACAACACACTCCCTTACCGTGCGCGCCCGCCACAGAGGAAATTTTCAACCGCACTGTGACGGCGTAGTGCGGCAAGAAAAGTTCGTTTACAGCCCTAGGCAAGATAAAGGCTCGTGTAGGGGCTAAGCGGTACCATTTAACAGTGAAATGAAGCGGGCGCAGAGACAGAGGGACGAGTAAAGAAACAGCCTAATTTTGGCAACGTGTGGTACTGTTTTCCCGGTCGAGCGCCGCTGTCAGTCGCATGAATAGGTGGCGCGTGCTCAGGCTTCATTTAAAATACAAAGTCTGGACCACAGAACTCAAACGCAGCTGTATTTTTCATCCCGACAGCGACTACGAAATCCCGCGCTTAGCGAAAAAACGACAAATATTCGCTCCCAGCGCACCGCGCCCAGCGTGTCACAAAGGTTGCTCCCGCCGGCATAGTTCGCGTCAGAAAGTTCGTTCAAAGCGTGGAACGTCACGTGCCTTTTCTCCATTTGGACCGCTATTTCCGCATTGCGTGCGCTGCGGCACGAAGCAATGCTCCGGCATTGTAGTCCATCACCAAGAGCTGTCAATGCCCGCCTTCTGTGTTTTGCTAATTGGTTTCGGTTTCAAACGACCGTACCAAAATTGCGGAATTAGTTACCGGAGTCGACGTGAGATGGCGGGACTCATTTTGCATAGGGTCTAATATTGAACCCTAAAACCCCGAGGGGCATCTTTATTGATACTGAGTGATTATGAAAGGGAATGATTACTTATGACGACTTCAGATGGGTTAGTAGCTGCGCAGTAATAAGTTGAGACCACGGATTCCAATGTTTTGAAGTTTTTGGCAAGGTTCATTATGACAAATGTTATCGAACAATCGCATGAACTCGGCGTTTTGTAGTATCCCTAATAGATAATAAAGCTAGCTCAGTAGAATATCCTGCAAAACGCCCATTGTGCGAGATTTCAGCGCGCGTTAAAGATCTCCAGGTGCTCAAAATTTATCCGGAGCCCTCCACTACGGAGGTCCTAATCGCCTGCAGTACGTCGGCACTGTAAACCCTACAATCAAGTAGAATATCTATACTGATGCGGTGTAAGAATGTTAAATTTATTCAGATACTTTAACAAGCCAGTTAAAAAAAACACTTTCTATTATCTTACTAAAAAACGGTAATACAGAAATTAACCGATTGTTCGAGTATATTTCAGGATTTTCCTTTTTTGGAACCTGGATTTGCCCTACCGGGCTTATGGGGCTCTGGAAATGTGCCAAATTTAAATAAACCCTTTTTGATATGAGATAATGTGGTTGCAATATAATAGGCTACAAGCTTCATTTTCAAGGAGTGTATTGTATCAAGTCCGGGCCCCGTCGTTTTAGGCTTAGAATTGTATTTATAAGTTCCTCAGCGCGTCAGCCGGGAAAAGGTAAAACTAGTGTACTAGTGGGAAGGAGGAGTATATGCTGCACCAGAAGTTGATGAGGACCTGTGGTCCGTACCAGTAAAAGATCGAATAAATTTATTGGCGATGCCAGTTGAGTCAGTCAGCGTACCGGCCCCTGCAGTAATTTTTGATAGTGTTGTGATACAGGCTGATTACGAACATTTTTCATTAGTTCCCAAGTTTCTTAGTATCACCTCGACATTTTAGGATTATCTTTTTCAAAATAAGCCTTCTTTGCCTTTTTTAAGAGCTTGTTAAGCGTGGTCGAAGATTTATTGAAACGTGTCCTTTGGGTTTGGTTGACGGGTTGACGCTTTAATTTGTCAAGCGGTTCAAGCAGCTTTTAGCCAGGAAGTCGTACAGTTCGTTCTGGAAAAAGTAAACTTGAATTGAAAAAAAAACTTGATTTGAATTTATTATGCAGGTTGTCTTTTATTTATACTACGCAAAAGAGCCCGGGTTCTCCATAGGTGTCTTGCTTCAGAGTACCGGCGCGTGGTATGAGTAGGAGAAGTTGTAATTTTATACGAACCAATATTAAAGAAGTTGAGTTTTTAAAGGCGATTATTTAATTAAGCTCGGAAGGAATCGTATGCCATTCAATGTTCGCAGTAGCTCCTATAAACTTCCTGGTATGGAAAGAATTCTTCTTCTGCTTGTGAGCCTGCTGTAATCTGGTCGACTTCGAAAGTTCTGGTCCACTTCGAAAACACTAAGAACACTTGCACAACATTCGGTTGTTAAAGTATACAGTACGTGGTCTATCATATTTTGTGAGCCGGATAACGAACATCCTGTGGGTAACGATATAAGTGACTCGAGATCATAACCTGTGTAGCAGTTTACATAGCTTGAAAAACCATAACTAGTTACATAGCCGCGGTAGATGAAGAAATTAAACACCTTTTAGAGTATGGCAGTTTAGAAGAATTCACCTCAGTAACTCGCTACCAGGAGTCTATTGCCCTCACTAAGCTTCGTGCTGAAGGACTTGTTTCGAGTGCTATGCCCAGAACGAGAGCGCAAGCGTCAGCTGCTCCTCACGGGACTGGTGCGACAGCACACGTACAGGCTCAAGTAAGCTTCCTCAACTAGACCTGACCAAGTTTTAAGAGGACATCGTGGAGTGGCCTGCCATTTGGGACCAATTCACCGCAATGACACTCCTGAAGATGTAGATGAATTAAAATGCTTTCGGAGCTACCTTAAAGGGATAGCCCAAATGGTCATCAGTGGACTACCAACTACAAGAAAAAGATGTTGATCCGCGGTTTACCTGATAAAGCTACGATTTGGCCAGACAGCGTTTATAAAAATCGAGCATATGAGCACCTCCTGAATCTTTAAAGGTGAGTCCTGTGATACTTATGAAGGCGCGCAGAGCTTGCAGGAACATTTACAGCCTCATCTGATCTCTTTGAGGATACCGGAGTTGAAATTGATGGCCATGGTGTCCTACTGAAAACTGCACTACTTCTTGCCTATGCAAATGAGCTCGTACTAAAGAATGGCCAACACGATCTCACGAACACATCAACGCCAAGGCGAGGTGTAAAAATGACCTTTTGTGTTGGCGTCTGCGGTTGTTGAATATTGATATACGGAGCCGTAAACCAGCAGAGATGATGAGTTCAAGTTGCGGTAATCCTCCGCACAAGCCAACAGAGAAGACAATACAGTTACCAGTTTCAAGGCTCAGGTTCTACCCTGGGTGTACATCAGAATATGCATACCTGCCTACTTTGCGAAGGAAAGAATAGAAGAAAGAAGAGTTAAACAGAAGAAACGGAGATGCTGCTTCCGCTGCGCGAAACCATTTCACTGCGCCAACGAATAAATAAAGGGATACCCGAAGATTATGTTGCAGGAACTGAAGTGGACGTCACATCTCATCGATGCGTGATACCAACTTGAAATACGATAACCAACACAAGAAAACCATCACTTCATGCTCAGCGGCTGACCAAACAAAACGCTCTGTTCATCTGCAGACAGCACACGTTTGGGCCTATGGTGCACGAGCTGAACATTTTGTGAGGATTCTTTTTAACGGAGGCAGCCAGCGTAGGTTTATTACAGAAGCCCTATTGAGGCGACTACGAAGCAAATCTATCGACAGCGTGTTGTTACCTAATCCAGCGTTTGAAATTACTGCCTTACAACCGAAAATACATCGATAAGTGAGAGTAGCTTTCGCCGACAAAGATCCTTCGCAATGAAGAAACTTGAAGCGTCACAAATATGTAACCGCCCTTCTCGTCTAAGAGACCTCAAAGCATTTGATCAAACGATAAATGACCAGCTTTTGTTGGCGGATGTGGCCGCCTACGACATTGAGCCTGATCAAAGATCTGACGTTTCTTTTGGGCGAAACGTTTACAGGACGTTTGTGACTGTATAATTCAGGCAGCTGACCGAATCGCTTACTGCTGTAAACACCGCTGTCGGTGGACTCCTTACGAGGACAGCACCAGCCTTCTCGAAAGTGTCAGAATGTGAGAGAATACAAGCGTCCATGTGACCACCCAACTGCAATGCTGCCCAGCTATGCTGAATGTTCCACCAATGACACCGAGCAAGACAATCGCGCAATCGATGCTGATGACAGCAAGGAAAATAGCTAGGAAGGTTCAAGGACTTCCTCTTTTCAAGATGCAGCAGGTACTGCGGTTCGAGGAAATTGGTGCGATGCTTGAGAAAATGACGAAGTTGTATAAGGACATATACGAGATTTCGGAGAAGTACAGGCCCTCAAGAATGGTGAAGCACGGGAGCTGCAGCTGCTCAAGAAGAGTCTGCAGAAATAAAAGAACAAAAAGCAGACTACAGCAGAAGAGTGAATGCCATATAGGGCCTGTGCGGCCAGGTGATATGGAACGTGCCAGTAGTGTCTGAAGTTTGATGCCATCAAAAAGATGTGGGTTCATGACGTCTATACCCTGGACCGTGAAATGAAGGAGTAAAACGTGCAGCAAAAGATGGGAAATGTGGTCAGGAAGGTTATATTTTCCAAGGACCACTTGAGAGAGAATGCAAAGCTCAACGGACAGTGGCTGACATAGAGAGTTCAATCGCGGCCCTACAGAGCAAAACGGGCAGTATGAAATTAGCTGTTGGTTAAACGAAAGCCTTCCCTGAGTAGGTAGACATGCCGAAAAGATGCGTAGAAGTGTTTGACAAAGTGAAGTCCACTGCTAAGCCCACGAAAATTCAACAATTTATCAGTGAACTAACGGGGATTCAAAAAGATTCTGGCCAGTAAAGCACTCTCAGCCACAAGTTGGAGCGGAATACGTCGGATTTGACTGCAATCAAGATATCAATAAATAATTCAGAGAATATCGCCAAAAGTGACGCCCCGTGTAAAGAGCGTTGAACCGATGTGGATATTCTTCACTAAAGAGTGCAGGAAATTGGCCAGGACGCTGACGACATGAATACTTCGAAGAGTCCCAAGGCAATAGCGACAATGCAAAGAAACTGGAGGAACCATCCGCAACTGCTGTTTCAAGTAGCTTCAACAACTTCGCGATGGACATAATGACCGATTATCATGTACGCCGGTGAAGTGTTTTTTGGCGTGTGTTGTGTGATTTTTAATACACTGTGACATGGGCCGTGAGTGAACTGGAGCTACCATTGCAAACGGGAAAAGAAGATGACGGGTTGTGGGAAGGTGGCACGGCAGCTGGGCAAAAATAAAGGAAAAAAATGAAGCCGATAGGGCTACGAGCGGAACGTGCGAAAGGAGTCGTGCCACGAAGTCAGGGGCTGGAAGGCGTTGCAGAGGAAGAGCTCCTGTCATCGTTCCTGCTACGGGCCTTCGGCAAAGGCGTGCCGACCTTATCCGGTTCTGGTGGCCTGTCCCAGGACCAAGGGGCGGCCTGCCGAGCGGCTCCTGCCAGGGTGCAGTTGCGGAGGGCTTGGCCTTGGCCGACGCTACCGGGATGCTCATCTTCGGGGTCGTTCCTGGGATGTGGTCGTCGTGAGCTGAGCTGGGAGCAGACGTCGGTGCGCTGTCCCGTGGTAGGCGCCGCACACGGTAGAGCAGCCGTGTGCCGTAGACGATCCAGTTGCAGCAGTCGTGCCACCCCTGCCCTCGTTCGCTTGGATAGCCACATCAACTGACGATGACAAACCTGAGAAGGCTTCGGCACCTGTTCGTGAGGCGATGCCTTTAATATTCCGGAACCCTACTCACGAGGAACGTTGGTGTTGAGCAGAATAGCCAGAAGCTCGAGAATTGCCAAACTGTCTTTTGTGCTGACATCTCATAAGACTAACTTGAAATGCCGGTGTATGTTGTTTATGCCCTCCTCGTAACTGAGGAATAGTGGGACAGATAAACATATTATTTTCCTTTTCCCTCTTCACAATGTCTTTGTCGTGTCCTTTCTACCCCCCTGCTCAAGAAAGTTGTTTAGAAAAAAAAACAACTTGTCCACAACGCAGACACACGACCAGAAGCAGATAAAAAAATAAATCATTGGTCGCAGATGTTCGTTCAGTTCAGGAAAAATGTGACCCATCCAAAAAACAAACATCTGCACACGAGTTCATTTTGAAACGGTGAAACGAAGCGATAAATGGGGGGGGATTAAAGTGCGGCTGAGGTAGTCGGTCTCTATGTAGTCGGAGCCCTAATGTATTCCACCATGACGTCACTTAGGGAGTAACAGACTCCAGCCGAGCGCCCGGCTATTGGTTTGTTTCGCAGAGGTTCTGTACGCGTGAGGCTAATGGTGAGTTTGCCACACGAATCTCTTTTCGAACAGATAAACATAAAACTTTTGAATGGCCCACCCAATTGCAAGCGCTTCCCTTTCGATCGTGGAATAGCGATCTCCTCGCTGGAGGAGATTTCGACTGGCGTAGGCTACTGGATGTAACGCTCCTTCGTGGCGCTGCATTAAAACACGACCAACACTACTATGATGCATTCGTGCGTAGAATGAAAGGCTCCTGCAAATTCGGCGACCGTAATACTGGGCCCGATGATAGGAGCCATTGTAGTGTTAATAAACGCTTGTTCACGACATTCTTCCCAGATTACCTTGTCAGGACCTCGCTTTCTGGTGAGTTCCGTCAAAGGGCGACCATAGTGGAGTAATTAGGTACGACGTCCCGGTAATACCCAGTTAGGCGAAGAAAAGAGCGAACGTCTTTCTTCGTCTGTGGTCTTTTTGGAGCCGAGATTTTCTTTAACATCTCAATCTGGGGCCGAAATATGCCCAACAAGTTCACTCCAGTGAAATCCACCTCACCTTTTGAAGTCTTTTGGTCAGATGAGCACCCCTAACACGTTCCAGAAACAGGGTAAGCGTGGTAATGTTCTCTTCCCAGGTTTGGTAGCTATTAGCACATCCTCAAAATAGTGATAGATGTTTCGAATTCCTTCCACAATCGTCTCATAGATCGGGTAAAGACTGCAGGTGCAGTCTTGATGCCGAACGGCATGAAGCTGAACTGTAGAGACCAAGCCGATTGAAACTCGGTTAAGGGTTTCGGTGCGTCTTGCATGGGCACCTGCCAGTACCCTTACATAAAGTCAAACTTCGAGAAGTAGCGTCTTGGGCCCAGTTTGGCGAACATCAGGTCCACTCAAGGTATCGATTCGTTGTCCGTGACTACGACTCGATTTAGCTGTGTGAAGTCAATACAGAGCCGCATCTTCCCGTCTTTCTTCTTCACCACGACGATTGGTGCTTGATAAGGTGAATCCGAAGGTTCAGTTATTCCTGGTGCTAACATGTCCTAAACTTCCTGGTCTATTGCTTCTTGGATAGCAAATGGTGTGGGCTACGAACCGTCCTTTCTCGGCGTTTCAGTGGTTAGCCGGTAATTGCACTCCATGTTTGTTTTACCCGGTACATTCGATAACACGTGAGGATACTCTTCTAGCAGTGTATTATTCTGGTCTTTCTGCTAGTTGCTTAAGGTCGTTGCTACTAATACATTTCGAAAAGTTTCCAGTTGATGTAGAGCAGCAAAGGGTATGTCTGGTTCATCAGTAGCGTCCATTGGATTAGTAACGGTGGCGTGGTGAGGTCCTGCAGTCTGAGACTCTCTTTCCTCGTACTTTTTTATAATGTAATATAAAATAGGCTCCTCCACGCTCCAAAGTCTATCAGGTAGGAATATTTGCTGCGTTTGTCAACGATCGTGCAGGGTCTCTTCCATGTTAATATCAGCCTGTTCTTATCTGTTGGTAGAAGCAGCAGTTCCTTGTCCCCTGGTGCTAGTTGTCGAACTCTTCTTCAATCGCAATACTTCTTTTGTGTCATTTTTTCCTTCTGGAGTTTTGCAGGTGTTCTGAAATCGCCCCTTAAACCCTACGACATATTCATATGTTGTCTTCGGATCGCAATCAATGTTTCACACTGTCCTCAGTTCCTTAAGTATTGACATTTGGCCCCGTACGAAGCTACTATAGGGAAGATCGAACGGAGAGAATCTCAGGCTTCCTTGTTGAAATTCATGGTATGCGAAGAGCAATAGACCTAAGTATCTATCCCATTATTTTGACCTTTATTGACACATGCGGCGGACCATTTGTTTTATGGTTTTATAAAACCTTTCCACCTTTCCGTTGCCCATGGGGTCATAGGGAGTTGTGGGTAGTTACCGAAACGAGAGCAGTCACCCGAGTTCCTGCATAAGGTTCGATGTGAACGACTTTACATGGCCGCTCACTATTTCTCGCGGAACTCTGACACGGGAAAAAATTTCTACAAGTGCTTCTGCTACCCGCTCGGTCTCAATACTTGGTAGTGCTACCGCATTCGGGTAACGCGTAGTGAAGTCTACTATTGTTAATATGTATCAGTTTCACTTAGATGAAGTCGGGGACAGGGGGCTGATAATGTCAACTAAGACCCACTGAAATGGCGTGTCGATGATGGGCATATGTCCTAAAAGAACTGTACCGATGAGGTGTTTTGGTACCTTCCTTTGACAGATGTCGCATGACTTCACAAAACTTATAACATCGGCCTTTACACCCGGCCAATAAAATTCTTAAAGGACCCGGGCTGCAGTCCTTCATTGCCAAGACCTTCATGAGCCATCATCTTCATGGCACAAGACATTCATGAGCCAACATCATCACGCTGTTGCGGAGATACTTGGGGACTACAAGTTGTTCCAAGTCTCGCCGTTCTGCCATTTGGTGTCGGAAAAGAACGTCACGTATCAGCACAAACTCACTGACTGTCACATTTTTGGACGTGATTTTTCTTCCTACAGTCTTGATTGCGTTCTCATGTTGTGTTTGGCGCAATATGCTCTTCTCCGCGGCGCGCGTTGCATTAAACAAAACTCGTTCCTGCATCACCATGGTGGAGCAGTTGTACTCCGACGCACCGGTGGGCCTGGTATTCCAAGTCGATGTTCCGTACGTTGTCATGTGCATAACGTGGTGTGCACAGTCCCATCGTTTTCTGGGCATGATAAACGTGAACGACCGCGTGTTTGTCTGCTCTATGTCGGACAATTCTGTGTGTTCCCGCGTCTTCTCTTAAAAGTCTTCCCAAGCCTCTGCAGTGCAGGTGGCTCACGACTAAATGTGGGAACCTGCAAGGTTCGTAGGGTAACATTCGAGGTCGATATACGTGATCGCACGTCAGAGGGGTCGCTTCAGAGTGTTGTTGGCCGAAGGCCATTGCACACAAAAGTCAATGGGTGAGGGTAATTTTGGATCCCTGGTGTGGTGTTTGCAGTACCTGTCATGCAGGGCGCCATTCGAGAGGTCAAGAGAGAGCGCAGACAGTTGATGGCCCGACATAAGGCTTCTCGGTAAACCGATGCATCAAAGTAATATCGCTTCACGTTATCATGATCCAGATGCTCGAATATTTTTTTCCACTTCTTACACCGCGGTGTTCTTACTTTCGAGAAGGTCAGTGTCGTTCTGATGGCTGTGCAAAGGCATTAAGAGGGCTTCAAGTGCTTCTTTCAGCAGTGTGGGAGATGTACCGCGAAGAGTACGGCGCTATTGGCGCAGCTTATCGATTGCACACATGCTCTCAGTCATCACTAGGCGGTCAGGGACAAACATGCTCACCTCTGGCTGAGGGTTGGCTTGGCACACAAAATATCTGTCAAGACCTCGGGCGCCTTCGTACTTTATGCCGGAGGGGACGTCGGGGCCTCTTTCATCACTTCCGGTCATGATACTGGGTCCTAAGGCATCAAAGTGTAACGTAAGAACGACAAAACCGAGACCGGATCAATGGTTGCCCAAAATAAGTATGACACTTTTACCTCACGTGATATCTACATGATGAGGATACTGATGATTACTGGCTCATACCAAGTTCGAGATCTAACAGTTCGCATACTAGTTACAAGAGGTCAGCCATAACAGAGACTGCACAACAGGCTCTTCAGAAGAGCGGAAAGTTGGGCTAGTTGGTATGTGTTCATTTTGGTGGAAAACGAAAGAGCTCAAAAAACAGGAACGAAGGAAGACGTAGACAACACGGCGCTTACTCGCAACTACTCGTTTATTGAAAAACATACACATATATACCACCCAGAGTACATGTGGTCGGACCCCCTTTCCATTTATACAAACCATTACAAGACCTAACAGAGGCCGAGCCACATACGGCAGAAAAAGGTAAACCACACGCCAAACATATAGTACCCAAAAACCTGAAACAGCACCACAACCCTACATAAACCAAAGGATTAGTTTCGTAACTTGTGACACAGATAGGAGTATTCCTTGTCGGTCAAAGTGGCGGAGCAGGCGCTGACACATCGTTCGCCACACCTTTTAATGTGGAATGATTCTAGAACTTCTCTGGTGGTTTTGTCCAGAAATTTTGATAAAACTGAAGGCTCGCAAAAAATTGGTGTACAACCACACGCAGAACAGTGTTTCGCCAGGATAGAGCCATCCTTCGACTTTAATGAACTTCGATGCTCATGTACGCGTACATTCAAACATCGCTCAGTCTGGCCCACGTAGATAAGGCCACATTTCAACGCTAAGCAATAAATAACACACGTTGCACAACGAACAAAGGGGAGGGTTGTCCTCTACTCCGCAGTTTTGTTTTCTTGGGCATTTTTTACTATTTGAAAACAACCGATTTATTTTGCCACACACACTGTTCAGTGTATTCGGAGCCAAGAAACCCACTCTGACATCACACCTTTTGGCAACATGTTTTAACCGATGCGCCAACGTATGCACGTAGGGAATGACTGCCTGTTTTGTTGGCTGTTTTTCGCTGTCCTTTTCCTTGGTCGCCCAATTAGGCTTCACACACTTTATTAACTTGTGAACAACCTTCCGTACCACGGACTCTTGAAAACCAGCCTTTTTTAGTCTATCAAATTCATTATGAAAACTTGTGGAAACTCTATCAGAACAGGATTTTGGAATGGCTGAACGGAGACACGAAGCAGCAATATCTATCTTTGCTACCTTTGAGTGCCGAGAGTTGAAGTTTATATGGGCTTTTTTGAGCGCGTGACGTACGCCCAGCAAACGTGGTTTTCTTCACGAAAAAGCCTTAAGTCTAAGAACTGTAGTTCATTCTCTTTCGGTAGCTCTACTGTAATGTTAAGTCTTAGACCATACCGCTCAAAAAGACTCAGAACATCAAGAATGCTGCGGGGAGGGCTATCAGACGGTACATACACCTGGAAATCATCGTCGTAGCTTACAATTTTTGTGGCCGCCCCACCTAGGTTGTAGTCGATTGGTCGATCCATTTTGCATAGAAAAATGTTGCTAAGCGCAGGGTCAACTTTGGATCCTATACATACACCTGTTTTCTGAACATAAAATTTTCCTTTACATGATACAAACGTAGACTCCAAATAGAACGACCGGATTTCCATGAATGTATTATCCTATACACCGCACTTGTTGCTAAACCTGATCTGATTTTCCATCAAGATCAACGGGCTCTTCCCCTTCTCTTCGGGGGGTTGGGCACACAGCTCGCTTTTCCTTGCCATTCAAGTGACAATATATGTGTGTTTTGCGGATAATAAATTTAGTCGAAATACCGTCGTGTGTGCTTTGTTTTCCAAGCCAAGCTTTCCTTTGTAATTCGTTCATGCAGAGTTCGAGCCTCTTGCTTGTGTGTAATTACGTGAAAACAATCCTGCGGTTGTTGTCAGGTAATTTCCCACCTGTGAAGGGCGTTCAAGAGGTTTAGGCTGGCACATCGGACGAACAGTGATTCCAGGTGAAGTACATGTCATCACTCGCTGGCTGGCAGCTTTGGTAGGGCACGCAAAAAGAATGAAAAGACGTCAAAGGTCGGAAAGCTGGAATCAAATTACGCACTGAAAGGACTTTATTCTTCTAATGTGTGTGCAAGGCAGTGGCGAAGACAAGCACTAAAAGCTTTTCTGTAAGAAAAGTGGATGTGCTGCTGCTTCAAGAAATCACTGTGGAACCATGTGCGCACATTGTTGCTGCGGAAACAGAAGAAATGTGGAGCAGAAGGAAGTATGTTGGTGCTAGGTTATACACCATTCCAGGAACGAACTCAACCCATTTTGAAATTGACACCCAAGTGCAGTGTGGAGTATTTCCTGAGTACAGTTGCGCATCTATCCATGATCAGGTGTCACTACACCATGTTCAATAAAGCTAAGCTTTATGCTCTGCCTTTGGCCGTCTGTACCAAACAACGCTGAAGTGAAACAGAAAAAATGCTTCCCGTCCGCGGAAGTGAACCTGGGACCCTCGCGTTATGTAGCCGGCGTCAATCCAATTGCCCCATTGCAACATTGCAACGAGGCGCTCTAGAAAAAGTAAAACACCAAAACAATCTGTCACGAAAAAGCTTCACGTTCACCCACCGTCGTCGTTTGACAGAGGGGTGGATGATTTTAAAAAGAGAGCCGTATGGTAAAACAAACTTCAATATTTTATCCGCCACTTGTTAAACAGCGGCCTTTGTAACGTAGAATTGCACAAAGTCATATATGTGTTTTATCTGGTGACATAATCCAGCTAGGACATTCATAGACCTAAATAAATGCCTGAACAAAGTAACGGTGACTCCTGAAACAACAATTAAGGGAGTCTGGGGCTATCGATGCAAAGCAACTTGGAGAAGTTAAGCAAGCAAAGGACGCAGGCTTGACGTGTTCTCCGCAAGCCTAGATTAGTACGACATTCCTTTCGAGTGTTAGTGCCAAAGCGCAATACTTGGCAGCACTGGTTAGGAGGATTTTTGCTACGCATGTTGAATTCATTGATAGTAGGCTACCAATTTTGTTAACCCATCCCTACGGAGTAGTTTTTACAGCAAACCTGTATACCGCTACCCCCACAGTTTTATCTTTGTGGGCAAAAGCGCCAGGCGTGAAGGCTTAAGGTGCCGAGTAAATGTGTTTTTTTAATTCAGGAATGCCGCATAGTACTCAGAATTCGTTGAAAGAAACGACGAAACAAGCAATGAAAGTGCATCATACATAATAAGGTGTCTGTGAAAAATGAGACCCCCACCGTGTACCCGGTAAAGATTATGTTTGCAGATTATCTTTGAAGGCTAGGCAGTACTAGTCTTACTAATAAACCAGTTCTTGCCCAACACGCCAGGACCCCGTACTTTCCGCTAGTAAACTGAGCTTGGTGTTAGCAGTTAGTGTACACCGTGGAGTGGAAGTCCGCTACGGCGGTCATTTTGTCGTTCATCAGTGTCGGGATATTGCCGCATCTACGGCCTCGCCGTTAACTGCGACCGGGTAGTGTCAACTACACTAGCGGAGATGCAGCAAAATGTATCTTTGGACACAGCTCTGCTGCAGAAATAGTGTTTCACGTGCTATCTTTGATTCGCATTCGGAGTGACATAGGTTGAGTGCACCCGCAGAGAAGGCTGGACAATCTAAGCCTACCAGAGTCGACCGACTAAAACAGCTAAACAACAAAATAGCAGAGCCCATGAACCGTAGCAGTGTAAACATGTATCACGTAGTTCTAACACACCAATATTTTGCGGTGGAGGCCCGATGAATAGGAGAAAACAGTGCCGATATCCGCTGACAGTAGCCGCGTGCAAGCGACAGCCCGCTGAGGCGACGAGAAACATTTTGTGCCCTCCTCCATAAGGATTTATAATGGTGTACAACACCTTTGATGGACAGGGTGGGCTGGCGTCCTATGTTTTACTAATTCTCCTTCAACACAAAAACCTGTTACCGGTTCAGCGTGCTGGTAAATTACCTGTACTATTTCATGCCTTGGAATATTCTGAAAAAATGCACCCAAAGTGTGTCATTTATTTATGGTGAAGTGGCCTGTCAGAAAATATCTGCTATGAGAACTGAGACCATAAGCGAACTGCGTTGGTTTGGCTTAGCGCTGTTTCCGGCTTGGTGAAGAAGTGTTCTTGCAGAACAATCATTTTTAAATGGTTCGAGACTGGCTCTTTGCATGAGTGCAAGTTTCTGTGCTGTGAATGAAGAATTACTTAAAGACGTCCATGTTCTAGGGACAAACGTTTCAGGTATGCGTTTCAAACCTGTGTTTGAAACACGTACCTAGTGTTTCAACTAGTTTTTAAACCAGCTGAACCTTGCACAGGTTAAAATAAACTGTTGAATGCCTTTCGTACTCGAGCGAAGGGGTTTCATCTGTGAGGATCCCAGTGGTAACAGCTTCCAATACCAGGACTTCAATCTCACTTATGAAAATGATAATGTCAGTTAGATGTTCTCACCGCGTTCTGAAAAGCCGCTTCCCAACTCTTCAGGCCAGTCATAAATAGTTCAACTGGGTGTGCAGTGGCCTTTTTGTGTTGGAATTTCACAAACCTTGCTCACCTGCAGTGGGGCATATCTTGAAAGAGCAAGTGCTGGAGCTTGGGGCGGCAGGCTTTCTTCCCGCAGTTTTATGCTACCAAAGATGAAAGTGACAAAAGGCATGATTTTTTAGGGGAGTATCAGTAAACAAAGTCAAGTAAAATAATGAGCGCGGCGAATTATCGTTTTTTCTTTGCGTGAATGGTTTGAGAAATCGGTTATGAAAGTGTCAGTGAGATTTAGTGTGGCGATAGTGTTGTCGGCGAAGACTAAGATGAGGAATGTTTGGTAACGTCTTCTCCAAAGAAGTTAGAGGATTTCCTGGAACCGCGCTGTTTTAAAACAGTACAAAGAGATAGCACACAGGATGAGACGAAGCCGAAGAGGACCAGCCCCAAGGTATACAAGAGTGTAATGTACAGCAGGGACGCCAATTTGGCAATATCAAGAAAACAATTGTGTTCCTCAACCCGATACGTGCCTCATTCGAATTTGGTCATACTATAAGCTGGGTAGTATCAGAATACCAGAGCATTCGTCGAGCTTGCAAGGGCGCTTGTACAGCCACTTAGCCCTTTATTGCGCAGAATGTGGTGGCACATCATGTACCAGTTCCTTGGTATAATTTGCATTTCTACAAAAAAGATGTCAAAACATTTGGTAGCAGTTTCACATTTATGTGCAAGAACATGAATACGTAAGTACCTGATTGTTGAACTGACAGGCTAGCGGCGCGCGTTAACGTGTATGCAGAATACCTGTGCGCTTCTGTTCCTCAATAATTCGCGTGACAATGTCCATTGATATGTGTGTTTTTTTATATAATAAATTGCCTTTAAAACTGCCTTGTGTGTGTTTTGTTTCTGCTGTCAAGTATTAGTGTACAGTTGCTGTGATCACAAACGTAAGAACAGCTCACATTTTGATTAGGGACCAAAAAAAACACTCGGTCCCGCCTGTCCGTCCTTTCTGATTGTGCTGTGTTCATTCTTTTGGATTCCGCCCACCAACCAGCCCAACATGGTACCCCTTCGGGTTGTATTCTCAGTGATCAGTCATTTTCAACTAGCCCCCCTTTTCACAGTACTTAAGTGTGATTATTTACCAGAATGGTGCGGCAAGAATAAAGACATTAAAACACCCCATTTTTTTAACAATTTAGGGCCCAATGTTATCTGACTTTATAAGAGTGTTGGCAGCAAGATAAAACTTTTAGATGCAGAGAATATCTTGCTCGGGGCTATGTCCCGCATCCGTCCGTTTTCCGGAACTTCTCCTCCTACACTATAAAAAAGGACTAGTTTCGATACCGACACCCTGGCCGCAACGGGAGGTACGCGGCGCTCTTCCCACTGCGCTACAAAACCGAGACAGGAGCAAGTGCTACGAACGCGCTTTATGTCCTTGACTCATTCAAACTACGTGAAGAAATGCTGACGCAGCTACCCCTGTCGTGAAGACACCGCAAAAAGCGCGGCTTTCGAGGCACCACTTTTTCATAGCAAGAAAAAAAACGGTATCGCAGCAAAAGAGTTTGTGTGTATCGACTGCCCTAAGTGGAGTTTGTGTGTTGCAAGTGCCCTAGGGTAGTTGCAACAGAGGAGATGGATTGAACAGGTAATGGTATCTAGTGAAAAAGTCGCTGCACGCCTTGCCGGGGCATTTCCACAGGCGACCCTTGTTCGACGCGCTTCAAAAAAATAACATCGGTTTTCACCGAGGCTATAGAAACACCGACCAAAGAATAAACCACCAAAGAGGCAACGACCCTCGGCATATGGACCGACAAAATGCAATTAGCAGTGGTGAGTCGTCTAACCTTGGAGATGCCGGGAGCACGTGAGCTCATCGTTAAGCTAGGTAAACTGCTTGAGATGAAGCGCATGCCTAACATATTCAATTAGGCGTTCGCCATCAAATGGAAAGGCATGGGTTCAGTCCATGCTCTCAAAGAGTGTTTTTGGTTATTTCTTTCTTACGTAAATTTAAAAATGTTTACCTAACTAACCGTAGTATAAAAAAACGGTTAACCATACCCCTATGCCTGCTTTGGATTTCTGCATTGCCGACCTATCTTTCTGTGCTTTCTCAGCAAGCCTCTCCTCAACTAATCATATTATTCTGCGAATGCCTAGGGAGGGTCTCAGTTCTTGCAGCCTTAAAGGCAAAGTAGCATAAGAGGTTTTTTTGCCAGGTGCCTGCTCATTACAGGCTAAGAAATTCGAGTGATGACCCGGACGTTGAAAAGAAGGTCCCCTTCTTACTGTGTAGTCATAGTGGCGCTGGATACAACCCTTCAGCGTCAGATAACGTTGTAGACAATATTAATAACCCGGAAAGCGAAGGAGTACACAGTCGCCAAGATAGCCGAACTGGTAAGGCATTCGAGATAAATCGAAAGTCATGGGTTCGGTCCACACTCTGGGCGCCTGTTTTTGTGCATTTCTTTCTTACGTACAGTTAAAATCTTACCTGGATCAACATACCGCTATGCCTCCTTTGGCGTTGTATACTGCCGACTCATATTTCTGTATTTCCTCAACAAGTCCCTCCTTTCTTAACCATACATATTTACACGTGTTTTATAAGACAGGCACTCTCGTGGCCTTTCCGCAACGATTATCGACGACGAGGATGAAGAAACAAAATGATCGTCTCCCTATCGCGCGCTCGTGCCTGCTTCTTGGCTCTCGAGCCCTTTTATCTTAGACCCTTCTCTGTCGCTCTTTGGTTTTTTGTGCCTCTGTAAACTACAAGGCCAACCCCACCACCCGGAGCACGCATTTTCTGTGCACTACAATATATGTGTTGGCTGCCTAGCATACAGAATTAAAGGGTTGGCAGTCAAGAGTGCCAAGAAAAGCAGAGGGGAGGAAAGCGGTACGTCATTTATTATTGCTGAAACAGATGCAGAGTTTTTGAAATACAGAAAGTGGGAAACCAGTGTTATGAAGGCGGCGTTCTTGTGGTCACGCTCATCTACTTCGATTTGCCAATACCTGCTATTTAAATTCAAGGAGAAAAAGCAACGGGCATGGAGAAGGCGGTATAGAAAGTCGTCGATTTGGGGTAATGGATAGACATCTTTTTTATTCACTTAGTTTAGCTTCCTCTAATCTACGCAAAACCGTAGAGTGCCATTCTTCTTTTTAACCGAAACGACGGGAGAGGGCCACGAACTTTGGGATGGCTGAATGACGTCGTCTCCAACATTTCCTCTACGAATTGCTCCACGTTACTTGGTGGACACACGATAAGAATTTTGGCGAAGCGGTCTTACTGCGCCACCAGTGATGATGCGGTGCTTCGTGAGTGGCGTCTGTCAGACAGCTGATGTCGAAGAGAAGCAATCCGTAAACTTCATGAGCAGTTCGCGAAGTGCTCGGTGCTCAGTGAACGGCAAGCTGGAGGTGACATCAATCACGGGAACGGGACTGGTCTCACCAGGCGGGGCTCTTCTGATGGCGAAGCATTCGTCGCCAGGAATGTCCTCGGAATAGGCGACTGCTGTATCTTTGTCGACGTGTTGCTGCTCATTACTGACATTTGTCAGCAATACCTCTCGTTTGCCGTCGAGTAAGAGTAGGACACCTTGGGCAACTGCAACGCCACGACTCAATAACAGGGCAGCCATACGTTCTGCGATGCCGTCAACAGGGTAGCGCACGTCGCAGTTGACGGAAACGAGCATGCAGGACCAGGGCGGTATGTTGACGTCGTCGCCGATAATCCGCAACGAGGACCGACATTCCGTGAGCTCTGGCTGGGGGTGGGTCGACGAGAAGGATATAATCGCTCTCCCGCATCGATTACGGCGTTATACTCTCTTCAGAAGTCATTTCCTAAAATGGGCTCCTAGCAGCACTCCGTGAGGACAACTAAAGTGTTAACGAAAATAGCATCTCGTATGCTGATCCTGGCAGTGCACTCCCCACCGGCGTCTTTAAGTGACACCCCGCAGTGCGAATTTGGATTTTAGACCATGTCGTCTTTACGTTTTTTCAGCCGATGAGCAAGGGTCAGGCTGTTGATCAAGTATTCGGGTCCGGTATCGACAACCGAAACAACTTCGTGTCCATCAAAAGATACGGCGAGATTGGCGCTTCTACATTCGGGGATAGTCACTCTCGTCGACGCATTTTTACGAAGACAAGATTTAGAAAGCCTTGCGAGATTATGCACCAGCAAGGTTGCTGCAAAATTGCTGCTCCAGAGGTTGCTGCATCTAGTTTCCCCGCCTAAGGCCTGTTAATCTTACCCGCAGCTTACCTCGGGCGTCGCAATGGTATCAGTGGAAAGTCGCTCCCTCTGGACGATGATTGGAATCGGCGAAGCGCCAAGGGCTTTCGGCGAGCAGTGAGGATGTCTTTGATTGCAGCAGATTTTTGCCCGAAGCGAGGCCGGAGAGCCGCAGGAGAAAACCTGGGAGGGCCAACTTTGCGGTACGGGCAACGGCGGTAAACATGGCCTGCTTCGCCACACTGGTAACATTGCGGTCGGTTGTCAATGCTGCGCCTGATGTCAGTCTTCCGTACCTGTACTCGTAAATTTCCTGACGGCCAAGGGCTTGTACCGGCGTCCGCTGCCTGGGGACAGATTTCATCTTGAGGCATGCAGCTGGGAGCTGGGGAGGTAGCAGCAGGTGTTTTGCGACGCACCGCAGACACATAGCTTGCTTGGAGTGGCTGTGGCTACTTTTCCGGACTGCAAACGTTATGGCCTGCTGGATTTCTTGGCGCACGATTCAAGCATGCCACCACGGAAGATGGCAGGAGTGCGTGGCTGATGAAAGGTAACCCGAGACGCAAGTGTTTGCGCTAATACTTGAGGTTGAAGAACCTGGCGTTTCGGGGCGTCGCTGGGATGGAGGCTACACTCAGTAGTTAGATCGAGTTGACGAAGGCTAAGCCGATGAACCGGGGTACCAACAAAGGGTGCCAGTACCGGGCTGCCAGGAGGGGCCATGGACATCAGGTGTCTGTACCCAGCACCTTAACCAGTGTAGCGTAGAGCAAATAAGTTCTGTAGGTGGTGGCGGTGGCCTGGTAGTTTATTAGGCAATGTTAGCATTTGGTGATTTGAAGATAACTCAAGCACCACTCACAGCAAGGTTTCAGATCTGACGGTCAGACTAGAAACTGTTGAATATATCGTTGAACACGTAGATTCAGCACCAGCTGCAACTCAGATCCAACAAACTGATTCAAAGGCGGTTGATGCGCAGGGCGCCGAATGTAGGTCTCACTTGACTGAATGAATGATAACCTTATTTTTTATCGAATCCCTGACAATTCATCTGAGACGCGGGTGGAACCTGAAGGTCACATCCGGAGTGTTCTCTCGTTTTCTTGAATTTGAACACACCGAAGTAGCAATTTCCAGAGCTCACAGGGTAAATAACACATGTGCAAGGATAACCAAAGTATTGTTTGTTAAAATGAAGGAGCTAATTCTCTCACTAAAGAATAAGCTTAAAGATAGATATTTCTTTAAGTGAGGACTTCTGCCCAGCTACTCGGGATTGTAGAAAAAATCTAATTGAATTGGGAAAAGCAAGTGGGCAAACTTTATCACTGCGCTACAATAAACTTGTGATAAATTAGAGAAGCACTATGTATACTGCGCAATAACCGACAATGTTCACATGTTTGATAATTCCCGTCAGACACGCGTTCCTCGTCGCGCACAGGCTCTAGATAGTGACGCCGCTTCCGCGAGCAGTCCTCCCCTGAATCATCCTAGAAAGCTCTTTCCGAATCGCATGTAAGCAATGTATTGTTTCTTTTTACCAACATTCGAAGCGTTGTGAATAAGCGCGCCACTGAAGCTTGATTTTGGCCTAGTTTGCTACACATGGCACTTAAGAAACACCGCGAAATCTCGGACAGTGAGAGGGCATCGCTCGTGTCTGTTTACCCTCTCTCTGTCGAAGTTTTCACGAGGTTTTCTAAAGCATGCCACTTTTCCTTCACACATCGATTCTTGCTCTACCAATATCGTTTTAACAGAAATGTGCCCCTCGGCAAAAATAAAAATAGTGAAATATTTCACAGCGATATGGCGTACACAACATATCCGTGACGTCCGTGACATCCATGCTGCGCAGGCGTGCTCGTTGCTGTAAATGAAGCGTTTATTTCCTCTGCCGTTACAATCAGATCATCCCTGGAAACCTATTGTGTGCGAATAATTTTTACCACTTATGAATATATTTTATTTGCGTGTTAGTGATTCACAGCTCTTTCCCCTTCCTTTTAACTCTGCGCTTCATTTTTCATTAATTTCATTTTTATTTCCTTAAGGACCACACCGAATTGTATTACATAAGGGCTGGATACACAGGAAAAGAAAAAATTTGAACACATCATTTTTTGCAGCACAGGTGATTTGTAACATTTGCTATGAAGGATGATAGGCAGGTGATTGAAGCAATGGAGCAGGGAAGGTCGTTCCAATCCTTGACGGCGGGAAAAAAGGGAAAAAGTGACAGTTGTGTTGCACTAACGGGGACAGTTGAAGTGGATGGCTTGTGCGGTGTGAAATGTATGTCGGGGGGAGGATGTAAGGACTGCATCGAGTGAAGAATGAAAAAAATTATGATAGAGCGAAAGGGTGGCAATACCGCGGTGAACAGAGAGGGGTGATAAACCGGATTTTCCTTTCGAGGATGAAACGCTGGTGTCGTATGAATCGCTGGTGAATGAATCGAACCGCGTGATTTGGGACAGATAGTTAATGAGATATGTCTGGGGCGGTTTCCATATGGGGGAGGCATATTCTAGTTTCGATATGATGAAGGACTGATATGCCAGCAACTTCACATGTTTTGGTGCATGACGTAGGTAACGCTTCAAAAAGCCCATAGTTTTATTTGCTGATCAAATGAGTTTAGTTATAGGCGTATTCCAAGTAAGTTCGAAAGACAATGTGACTCATAGATACTTGAAGGAGGATTGTTACTGTACAGGGACGTTGGCGATGTGATATAAAAAAAATGAAAGGGGTTTTACGGCGGGAAACGAAACAAGTTTTGCTTTTCTTAGGGTTAAGAAGCAGAAGCCAATTATCACACCGTTCTTGAACGTGGTTAAGATCTTTCTGTGAAGAGTTTGTTCGTGAGTGTCTGTTCAAAATATTACATAGTCATCTGCAAATATGCGGATTTTGCAGGGTACGCTGAGGGGTAAGTCGTTAATGTATATTAGAACAAGAAGGGGGCCAAGAACCGAACCTTGAGGTACACCTGACGTTATTTAAGATACTCGGAAGATTTATTATCGACATGCACGAACTGAGAACGGTTAGTTAGAAATGATTTGATCCAATTTATTACACTTGGGTCTAAGTTCAACTGGGATAGTTTTAGCATTAGTCTATGGTGGGGTACTGTGTCCAGTGCCTTTGCGTAATCTAGAAAGATTGCGCCAGTTTGCAAGTTGTTGTCAAGGTTAGCATGCAGACCATGAATAATTATTGCTAGTAGTGTTTTCCAAGAGAATCCTTTTCTAAAGCCATGCTGGCTGGGGTGAAAAAAATTGTTAGAATCAAGAATGTTTACAATCTGAGAGTGGATGACATGTTCAATGAGTCACGGGACGCTTGGTAAAGAAATGGGACGGTAATTCAATGGACAGTTTTTATCACCTGATTTGTAGATAAAAATGACCTTGCCTGTGTTCCAACCATCTGGAAGAATACCTGTCGAGAGCGACTGCGCCTTCATCAAGCATAGAAATGGGCGATTGTTTAATGAATGTTTAACACTTTCGAGTCAATATCATCGATGCCACCTGATGAGTACAGTTTCATGTTTTGAATAACACAAAAAATACCATCTGCGCAAAGAACAATTGAACACATACAAGATGTCAACAGCACCAGGGCAGGAGGGGAAGGTACGGTAGATTCATTAGTAAATACCAATGAAAACGCGGTGTTAAAATCATCAGCGCATTGATTATTTGAAAGCACGTGACCGGTGTCGTTAGTAAGATGAAGGTGCTGGTAGACCGAGGGTTCACGATTTGCCAGAATTTTCGTGTGTAATCGGTTAGCATGCCTGGTAAATCGTGGTTCAAAAACGCGTATTTCAAAAACGTGTATTGATGTTCTTATTCTGCTGATTGTACGCTATCGGAATTTCCCTTGATCGTTATGGGTAATTACATTTATCCACGCAATGTGTGTTATACAGACTGTTTTCATAAAACAAAAATCACCAGAACAAATAGAATTTTTGAGTTTGTGGAACGACTTCAGCCTCACACAGCTTGTTCTTGAGCACACGCGGTCACCTTTAACCAGTTCTAACACTCTAGATCTCGACATGAAGCACGTCTGCCCCGCTTTCATATGCCCTTGCGATCGCAAGCCGCCACTGGACATGACAGCACTGCCGGCAGCCGATCGTCTCATCCTCTGGCAACCTTGGTCACACCAGGATGGGAAACTAGCAGGCACGTCAGCCTGCCACTTTGGGATCTGGCGCCGCCATGGACGCCAAGCCTTTACGCCTACTGTTTCTGCAGCTGATGCAGGTGATGACTACCGTTTCGGCACCTTCGACTCAGCGTGCTTGTTTCCTATCAAGAATGCCGACATGAAGTGTCTGCCCCACTTTCATATGCCCTTGCGATCGCAACCCGCCGCTGGACAAGACAGCACTGCCGGCAGCCGATCTTCTCATCCTCTGGCAACCTTGGTCACACCAGGATGGGAAACTAGCAGGCACCTCAGCCTGCCACTTGGGATCTGGCGCCGCCATGGACGCCAGGCATTTATGCCTACTGTTTCTGCAGCTGATGCAGGTGATGACTACCGTCTGCAGCACCTTCGACTCAGCGTGCTTGTTTCCTATCAAGAATGCCGACATGAAATACGTTTGCCCCGCTTTCATATGCCCTTGGGATCGGATCAACCCGCCGCTGCCCTGGTCCCACTCCCTTCCTTCTCTCCAATGATCTTCTCCTACCTCTTATCCACCATTCTGACATGTCTGCCCCTCTCGCACAGCCTACTCCCCCTTTCTTCTCTTTCTCCTCCCCTTTCCTCCCTCCTTGCTGCCTTTTTCTTAACATTACTTCTTCTGACAGCCGATCGTCTCATCCTCCGGAAACCTTGCTCACTCTGCCCGTGGACCAGGATGGGAAACTAGCAGGGTCGCACACCTCCCCCGGCTTTCTCCCAGCCTGCCACCACACCTCCGAGATCTTGCGCTGCCATGGACGCCAGACACCCCCCCCCACTTTACGCCTACTGTTTCTGCAGCTGATGCAGGTGATGACTACCAACCTCTCAAAATGTCTGCGCAAACAACATATGCACCTTCGACTCAGCGTGCTTGTTTCCTATCAAGACCTCTCTTTGCGCGGCATGCCGACATGAAGCACGGGGCGCAAGCCCTCGGAAAGGCAGGAATGACAGCCCGGGAGCTCCCGCTTTCATATGCCCGGGGGGGAGGCCATGGACGCCCGGCATGGGATCGCACCGTCTGCGGGACCCCACTGGACATGACAGCGTCTGCCCCGCTTTCATGCCGGCATCCAGCGCTGCCGGCATCCAATCGCCTCAGCCTCTGGCAACCTTGGTCACACCAGAATGGGAAACTGGCAGGCACCTCAGCCTGCCACTCCGGGATCTGCCGCCGCCATGGACTCCAGGCATTTAGGCCTACTGTTTCTGCATCTGATGCAGGTGATGACTACCGTCTGCGGGACCTTCGACTCAGCGTGCTTTTTTCCTATCAAGAATGCCGACATGAAGCACATCTGCACCGCTTTCATATGCCTTTGGGATCGCAACCCGCCACTGGACATACAGCGCTGCCGGCAGCCAATTGTCTCATCCTCTGGCAGCCTTGGTCACACCAGAATGGGAAACTAGCAGGCACCTCAGCCTGCCACTCCGGGATCTGGCGCCGCCATGGACGCCAGGCATTTAGGCCTACTGTTTCTGCAGCTGATGCAGGTGATGACTACCGTTTCGGCACCTTCGACTCAGCGTGCTTGTTTCCTATCAAGAATGCCGACATGAAGCACGTCTGCCCCACTTTCATATGCCCTTGGGATCGCAACCCGCCACTAGACATGACAGCGCTGCCGGCATCCAATTTTCTCATCCTCTGGCAGCTTGGTCACACCATAATGGGAAACTAGCAGGCACCTCAGCCTGCAACTCCGGGATCTTGCGCCGCCATGGCGCCGCCATGAACGCAGGCGTGCTTGTTCCTATTTACGCCTACTGTCGCAACCCGCCACTTCTGCACCTGATGCACGTGATGACTACCGTGTGCGGGACATTCGACTCAGCGTGCTTTTTTCCTATCAAGAATGCCGACATGAAGCACATCTGCCCCGCTTTCATATGCCCTTGGGATCGCAACCCGCCACTGGACATGACAGCGCTGCCGGCAGCCTCATCCTCTGGCCCCTTGGTCACACCAGGATTGCAGGCACCTCTCATCCTCTGGCAACCTTGGTCACACCAGGATGGCGTGCTTGTTTCCTAAACTAGCAGGCACCTCAGCCTGCCACTCCGGGATTTGGCGCCGCCAGGCACCTGGCCACTAGGGACGCGCCGCCATGGAGGCATTACGCCTACTGTTTCTGCACCTGATGCAGGTGATGACTACCGTCTGCGGCACCTTCGACTCAGCGTGCTTGTTTCCTATCAAGAATGCCGACATGAAGCACGTCTGCCCCGCTTTCATATGCCCTTGGGATCGCAACCCGCCACTGGACATGACAGCGCTGCCGGCAGCCAATTGCCTCATCCTCTGGCAACCTTGGTCACACCAGGATGGAAAACTGGCAGGCACCTCAGCCTGCCACTAGGGATCTGACGCCAGGCATTTACCGCCATGATGCAGGTGATGACGCCAGGCGTGCTTGTTTTCTATCAAGAATGCCGACATAGCCTACTGTCGCAACCCGCCACTTCTGCAGCTGATGCAGGTCACACCAGATGACTACCACCTTAGTGCCACTCCGGGATGCGGCACCCAGGCATTCGACTCAGCGTGCTTGTTTCCTATCAGCGTGCTTGTTTCCTAGAATGCCGACATGAAGCACGTCTGCCCCGCTTTCATATGCCCTTGGGATCGCAACCCGCCACTGGACATGACAGCGCTGCCGGCAGCCATCCTCTGGCAACCTCGGATGGGAAACCAGGCACCTCATCCTCTGGCTGGCGCCGCCAACCTTGCCTCTGTTTTTGCACACAGGTGATGACACCGTCTGCGGCACCTTCGATGGGCTTGTTTCCTAAACTAGCAGGCACCTCCCTTGGGAGCCCCGCCACTGGAGATGACCGCTGCCGGCACTCTCATCCTCTGGCAACCTTGACACCAGGATGTGGCACCTCAGCCGCCACTCCGGACGCTAGAACGCCAGGCATTTACATTTATGCAGGTGATGACTACTGCGGCACCTTTCAGCGTGCAGCTGATGCAGAAGCACGTCTGCCCCGCTTTCATGCCCTTGGGACGCAACCCGCCACTACCGTCCGGCAGCCAATGCTCATCCTCTGGCAACCTTCACACCAGAATGGGAAACTCAGCACCTCAGTGCTTGGGCCGCCATGGACGCCAGGCATTCCTATCAAGAATGCCGTCTGCGGGACATGCGTGCTTGTTTCCTAAGCACGAATGACGCAATCTGCCCCGCTTTCATATGCCCTATAGGGATCGCAACCCGCCCCTAGGACATGACAGCGCTGCCGGCAGCCAATCGTCTCATCCTCTGGCAGCCCTTGGTCACACCAGATGGGAAACTAGCAGGCACCTCAGCCTGCCACTCAGGGATCGTGGCCCCGCCATGGACGCAAGGCATTTATGCCTACTGTTTCTGCACCTGATGCAGGTGATGACTACCGTTGCGGCACCTTCGACTCAGCGTGCTTGTTTCCTATCAAGAATGCCGACATGAGCACGTCTGCCCAGCTTTCATATGCCCTTGGAGGATCGCAACCCGCCACTGGACATGACAGCGCTGCCGGCATCCAATTTCGTCTCATCCTCTGGCAACCTTGGTCACACCAGGATGGGAAAACTAGCAGGCACCTCAGCCTGCCACTCCGGGATCTGGCGCCGCCATGACGCCAGGCATTTACGCCTACTGTTCTGCAGCCTGATGCAGGTGATGACTACCGTCTGCGGCACCTTCGACTCAGCGTGCTTGTTTCCTATCAAGAATGCCGACATGAAGCACGTGTGCCCCGCTTTCATATGCCCTTGGGATCGCAACCCGCCACTGGACATGACATCGCTGCCGGCAGCCAATCGCCTCATCCTCTGGCAACCTTGGTCACACCAGGATGGGAAACTAGCAGGCACCTTCAGCCTGCCACTCCGGGATCTGGCGCCGCCATGGACGCAGGCATTTACGCCTACTGTTTCTGCAGCTGATGCAGGTGAAGACTACCGTCTGCGGCACCTTCGACTCAGCGTGCTTGTTTCCTATCAAGAATGCCGACATGAAGAACGTCTGCCCCACTTTCATATGCCCTTGGGATCGCAACCCGCCACTGGACATGACAGCGCTGCCGGCAGCCGAATTCGTCTCATCCTCTGGCAACCTTGGTCACACCAGGATGGGAAACTAGCAGGCACCTCAGCCTGCCACTCCGGGATCTGGCGCCGCCATGGACGCTAGGCATTTACGCCTACTGTTTCTGCACCTGATGCAGGTGATGACTACCGTCTGCGGCACCTTCGGACTCAGCGTGCTTGTTTCCTATCAAGAATGCCGACATGAAGACGTCTGCCCCACTTTCATATGCCCTTGGGATCGCAACCCGCCACTGGACATGACAGCGCTGCCGGCAGCCAATCGCCTCATCCTCTGGCAACCTTGGTCACACCAGGATTGGAAACTGGCAGGCACCTCAGCCTGCCACTTCGGGATCTGCCGCCGCCATGGATGTCAGGCATTTACGCCTACTGTTTCTGCAGCCTGATGCAGGTGATGACTACCGTCTGCGGCACCTTCGACTCAGCGTGCTTGTTTTCCTATCAAGAATGCCGACATGAATCAGTCGTGCCCCGCTTTCATATGCCCTTGGGATCGCAACCCGCCACTGGACATGACAGCGCTGCCGGCAGCCGATTCGTCTCATCCTCTGGCAACCTTGGTCACACCAGGATGGGATACTACTTGAGCAGGCACCTCAAGCCTGCCACTCCGGGACTCTGGCGTCGCCATGGACGCCAGGCATTTACGCCTACTGTTTCTGCAGCTGATGCAGGTGATGACTACCGTCCTGCGGCACCTTCGACTCAGCGTGCTTGTTTCCTATCAAGAATGCCGACATGAATCACGTTGCCCCCGCTTTCATATGTCCCTTGGATCGCAACCCGCCACTGGACATGACAGCGCTGCCGGCAGCCGATTCGGCTCATCCTCTGGCAACCTTGGTCACACCAGATGGGAAACTAGCAGGCACCTCAGCCTGCCACTCCAGGATCTGGCGCCGCTATGGACGCCAGGCATTTACGCCTACTGTTTCTGCACCTGATACAGGTGATGACTACCATCTGCGGCACCTTCTACTCAGCGTGCTTGTTTCCTATCAAGAATGCCAACATGAAGAACGTCTGCCCCACTTTCATATGCCCTTGGGATCGCAACCCGCCACTGGACATGACAGCGCTGCCGGCATCCGATTCGTCTCATCCTCTGGCAACCTTGGTCACACCAGGATGGGAAACTAGCAGGCACCTCAGCCTGCCACTCCGGATCTGGCGCCGCCATGGACGCCAGCATTTACGCCTACTGTTTCTGCACCTGATACAGGTGATGACTACCGTCTGCGGCACCTTCGACTCAGCGTGCTTGTTTCCTATCAAGAATGCCGACATGAAGAACGTCTGCCCCGCTTTCATATGCCCTTGGGATCGCAACCCGCCACTGGACATGACAGCAGCTGCCGGCAGCCAAGTCGTCTCATCCTCTGGCAACCTTGGTCACACCAGGATGGGAAACTAGCAGGCACCTCAGCCTGCCACTCAGGGATCTGGCGCCGCCTATGGGACGCCAGGCATTACGCCTACTGTTTCTGCACCTGATTGACAGGTGATGACTACCGTCTGCGGACCTTCGACTCAGCGTGCTTGTTTCCTATCAAGAATGCCGACATGAAGTACGTCTGCCACAGCTTTCATATGCCCTTGGATCGCAACCCGCCACTGGACATGACAGCGCTGCCGGCAGCCAATTGTCTCATCCTCTGGCAGCCTTGGTCACACCAGAATGGGAAACTAGCAGGCACCTCAGCCTGCCACTCGGGATCTGGCGCCGCCATGGACGCCAGGCATTTATGCCTACTGTTTCGGCACCTGATTGCAGGTGATGACTACCGTCTGCGGCACCTTCGACTCAGCGTGCTTGTTTCCTATCAAGAATGCCGACATGAAGTCACGTCTGCCCGCTTTCATATGCCCTTGGGATCGCAACCCGCCACTGGACATGACAGCGCTGCCGGCAGCCAATTCGTCTCATCCTCTGGCAACCTTGGTCACACCAGATGGGAAAACTAGCAGGCACCTCAGCCTGCCACTCCGGGATCTGCCGCCGCCATGGACGCCAGGCATTTAGGCCTACTGTTTCTGCAGCTGATGCAGGTGATGACTACCGTCTGCGGCACCTTCGACTCAGCGTGCTTGTTTCCTATCAAGAATGCCGACATGAAGCACATCTGCACCACTTTCATATGCCCTTGGGCTCGCAACCCGCCACTAGACATGACAGCGCTGCCGGCAGCCAATTGTCTCATCCTCTGGCAGCCTTGGTCACACCAGAATGGGAAACTAGCAGGCACCTCAGCCTGCCACTCCGGGATCTGGCGCCGCCATGGACGCCAGGCATTTACGCCTACTGTTTCTGCAGCTGATGCAGGTGATGACTACCGTCTGCGGCACCTTCGACTCAGCGTGCTTGTTTCCTATCAAGAATGCCGACATGAAGCACGTCTGCACCGCTTTCATATGCCCTCGCAATCGCAACCCGCCACTGGACATGACAGCGCTGCCGGCAGCCGATCGTCTCATCCTCTGGCAACCTTGGTCACACCAGATGGGAAACTAGCAGGCACCTTTAGCCTGCCACTCCGGGATCTGGCGCCGCCATGGACGCCAGGCATTTACGCCTACTGTTTCTGCAGCTGATGCAGGTGATGACTACCGTCTGCGGCACCTTCGACTCAGCGTGCTTGTTTCCTATCAAGAATGCCGACATGAAGCACGTCTGCCCCGCTTTCATATGCCCTTGGGATCGCAACCCGCCACTGGACATGACAGCGCTGCCGGCAGCCGATCGTCTCATCCTCTGGCAACCTTGGTCACACCAGGATGGGAATACTAAGCAGGCACCTCAGCCTGCCACTCCGGGATCTGCGCCGCCATGGACGCCAGGCATTTACGCCTACTGTTTCTGCAGCCTGATGCAGGTGATGACTACCGTCTGCGGCACCTTCGACTCAGCGTGCTTGTTTCCTATCAAGAATGCCGACATGAAGAACGTCTGCCCCACTTTCATATGCCCTTGGGATCGCAACCCGCCACTGGACATGACAGCGCTGCCGGCATCCAATTTTCTCATCCTCTGGCAACCTTGGTCACACCAGGATGGGAAACTAGCAGGCACCTCAGCCTGCCACTCCAGGATCTGGCGCCGCCATGGACGCCAGGCATTTACGCCTACTGTTTCTGCAGCCTGATGCAGGTGATGACTACCGTCTGCGGCACCTTCGACTCAGCGTGCTTGTTTCCTATCAAGAATGCCGACATGAAGTACGTCTGCCCCGCTTTCATATGCCCTTGGGATCGCAACCCGCCACTGGACATGACAGCGCTGCCGGCATCCAATTTTCTTATCCTCTGGCAACCTTGGTCACACCAGGATGGGAAACTAGCAGGCACCTCAAGCCTGCCACTACCGGGATGCTGGCGCCGCCATGGACGCCAGGCATTTACGCCTACTGTTTCTGCAGCCTGATGCAGGTGATGACTACCGTCTGCGGCACCTTCGACTCAGCGTGCTTGTTTCCTATCAAGAATGCCGACATGAATCACTGTGCCCCGCTTTCATATGCCCTTGGGATCGCAACCCGCCACTGGACATGACAGCGCTGCCGGCAGCCGATTCGTCTCATCCTCGGCAACCTTGGTCACACCAGGATGGGATACTACTTAAGCAGGCACTCAACCTGCCACTCCGGGATCTGGCGCCGCCATGGACGCCAGGCATTTACGCCTACTGTTTCTGCAGCTGATGCAGGTGATGACTACCGTCTGCGGCACCTTCGCCTCAGCGTGCCTGTTTTCTATCAAGAATGCCCGACATGAATCACGTGTGCCCCGCTTTCATATGCCCTTGGGATCGCAACCCGCCACTAGGACATGACAGCGCTGCCGGCAGCCGATCGTCTCATCCTCTGGCAACCTTGGTCACACCAGGATGGGATACTACTTAAGCAGGCACCTCAAGCCTGCCACTCCGGGATCTGGCGCCGCCATGGACGCCAGGCATTTACGCCTACTGTTTCTGCAGCTGATGCAGGTGATGACTACCGTCTGCGGCACCTTCGCCTCAGCGTGCTTGTTTTCTATCAAGAATGCCAACATAAAGCGCGTGTGCCCCGCTTTCATATGCCCTTGGGATCGCAACCCGCCACTAGACATGACAGCGCTGCCGGCAGCCATTCGTCTCATCCTCTGGCAACCTTGGTCACACCAGGATGGGATACTACTTAAGCAGGCACCTCAACCTGCCACTCCGGATCTGGCGCCGCCATGGACGCCAGGCATTTACGCCTACTGTTTCTGCAGCTGATGCAGGTGATGACTACCGTCTGCGGCACCTTCGACTCAGCGTGCTTGTTTCCTATCAAGAATGCCGACATGAAGTCACGTCGTGCCCCGCTTTCATATGCCCTTGGGATCGCAACCCGCCACTGGACCATGACAGCGCTGCCGGCAGCCGAATCGTCTCATCCTCTGGCAAACCTTGGTCACACCAGGATGGGATACTACTTAAGCAGGCACCTCAGCCTGCCACTCTCGGGATGTGGCGCCGCCATGGACGCTAGGCATTTACGCCTACTGTTTCTGCAGCTGATGCAGGTGATGACTACCGTCTGCGGCACCTTCGACTCAGCGTGCTTGTTTCCTATCAAGAATGCCGACATGAAGCACGTCTGCCCCGCTTTCATATGCCCTTGGGATCGCAAACCCGCCACTGGACATGACAGCGCTGCCGGCATCCAATTTTCTCATCCTCTGGCAACCTTGGTCACACAGGATGGGATAACTAGCAGGCACCTCAAGCCTGCCATCTCCGGATCTGGCGCCGCCATGGACGCCAGGCATTTACGCCTACTGTTTCTGCAGCTGATGCAGGTGATGACTACCGTCTGCGGCACCTTCGACTCAGCGTGCTTGTTTCCTATCAAGAATGCCGACATGAAGCACGTCGTGCCCCGCTTTCATATGCCCTTGGGATCGCAACCCGCCACTGGACATGACAGCGCTGCCGGCGCCGATTCGTCTCATCCTCTGGCAACCTTGGTCACACCAGGATGGGATACTACTTAAGCAGGCACCTCAACCTGCCACTCCGGGATCTGGCGCCGCCATGGACGCCAGGCATTTACGCCTACTGTTTCTGCAGCTGATGCAGGTGATGACTACCGTCTGCGGCACCTTCGACTCAGCGTGCTTGTTTTCCTATCAAGAATGCCGACATGAATCACGTGTGCCCCGCTTTCATATGCCTTGGGATCGCAACCCGCCACTGGACATGACAGCGCTGCCGGCAGCCGTTCGTCTCATCCTCTGGCAACCTTGGTCACACCAGATGGGATACTACTTAAGCAGGCACCTCAACCTGCCACTCCGGGATCTGGCGCCGCCATGGACGCCAGGCATTTACGCCTACTGTTTCTGCAGCTGATGCAGGTGATGACTACCGTCTGCGGCACCTTCGACTCAGCGTGCTTGTTTCCCTATCAAGAATGCCGACATGAATCACGTGTGCCCCGCTTTCATATGCCCTTGGGATCGCAACCCGCCACTGGACATGACAGCGCTGCCGGCAGCCGATTCGTCTCATCCTCTGGCAACCTTGGTCCACCAGGATGGGATACTACTTAAGCAGGCACCTCAACCTGCCACTCCAGGATCTGGCGCCGCCATGGACGCCAGGCATTTACGCCTACTGTTTCTGCACCTGATGCAGGTGATGACTACCGTCTGCGGCACCTTCTACTCAGCGTGCTTGTTTCCTATCAAGAATGCCAACATGAATCACGTGTGCCCCGCTTTCATATGCCCTTGGGATCGCAACCCGCCACTGGACATGACAGCGCTGCCGGCAGCCGATTCGTCTCATCCTCTGGCAACCTTGGTCACACCAGGATGGGATACTACTTAAGCAGGCACCTCAACCTGCCACTCCGGGATCTGGCGCCGCCATGGACGCCAGGCATTTACGCCTACTGTTTCTGCACCTGATACAGGTGATGACTACCATCTGCGGCACCTTCTACTCAGCGTGCTTGTTTCCTATCAAGAATGCCAACATGAAGAACGTCTGCCCCACTTTCATATGCCCTTCGGATCGCAACCCGCCACTGGACATGACAGCGGTGCCGGCATCCAATTTTCTCATCCTCTGGCAACCTTGGTCACACCAGGATGGGAAACTAGCAGGCACCTCAGCCTGCCACTCCAGGATCTGGCGCCGCCATGGACGCCAGGCATTTACGCCTACTGTTTCTGCACCTGATACAGGTGATGACTACCAGTCTGCGGCACCTTCGACTCAGCGTGCTTGTTTCCTATCAAGAATGCCGACATGAAGAACGTCTGCCCCACTTTCATATGCCCTTGGGATCGCAACCCGCCACTGGACATGACAGCGCTGCCGGCAGCCGATTTCGTCTCATCCTCTGGCAACCTTGGTCACACCAGGATGGGAAACTAGCAGGCACCTCAGCCTGCCACTTCTGGATGTGGTGCCGCCATGGACGCTAGGCATTTACGCCTACTGTTTCTGCACCTGATACAGGTGAAGACTACCGTCTGCGGCACCTTCGACTCAGCGTGCTTGTTTCCTATCAAGAATGCCGACATGAAGAACGTCTGCCCCACTTTCATATGCCTTGGGATCGCAACCCGCCACTGGACATGACAGCGCTTGCCGGCATCAGATTTCGTCTCATCCTCTGGCAACCTTGGTCACACCAGGATGGGAAACTAGCAGGCACCTCAGCCTGCCACTCGGGATGTGGCGCCGCCATGGACGCATAGGCATTTACGCCTACTGTTTCTGCACCTGATACAGGTGAAGACTACCGTCTGCGGCACCTTCGACTCAGCGTGCTTGTTCCCTATCAAGAATGCCGACATGAAGCACGTGTGCCCCGCTTTCATATGCCCTTGGGATCGCAACCCGCCACTAGGACATGACAGCGCTGCCGGCAGCCAATCGTCTCATCCTCTGGCAACCTTGGTCACACCAGGATGGGAAACTAGCAGGCACCTCAGCCTGCCACTCCGGGATCTGGCGCCGCCATGGACGCCAGGCATTTACGCCTACTGTTTCTGCAGCTGATGCAGGTGATGACTACCGTCTGCGGCACCTTCGACTCAGCGTGCTTGTTTCCTATCAAGAATGCCGACATGAAGCACGTCTGCCCCGCTTTCATATGCCCTTGGGATCGCAACCCGCCACTGGACATGACAGCGCTGCCGGCAGCCAATTTTCTCATCCTCTGGCAACCTTGGTCACACCAGGATGGGAAACTAGCAGGCACCTCAGCCTGCCACTCCGGGATCTGGCGCCGCCATGGCGCCGCCATGGACGCCAGGCATTTACGCCTACTGTTTCTGCAGCAACCCGCCACTGATGCAGGTGATGACTACCGTCTGCGGCACCTTCGACTCAGCGTGCTTGTTTCCTATCAAGAATGCCGACATGAAGCACGTCTGCCCCGCTTTCATATGCCCTTGGGATCGCAACCCGCCACTGGACATGACAGCGCTGCCGGCAGCCGATCGTCTCATCCTCTGGCAACCTTGGTCACACCAGGATGGGAAACTAGCAGGCACCTCAGCCTGCCACTCCGGGATCTGGCGCCGCCATGGACGCCAGGCATTTACGCCTACTGTTTCTGCACCTGATGCAGGTGATGACTACCGTCTGCGGCACCTTCGACTCAGCGTGCTTGTTTCCTATCAAGAATGCCGACATGAAGCACGTCTGCCCCGCTTTCATATGCCCTTGGGATCGCAACCCGCCACTGGACATGACAGCGCTGCCGGCAGCCAATCGTCTCATCCTCTGGCAACCTTGGTCACACCAGGATGGGAAACTAGCAGGCACCTCAGCCTGCCACTCCGGGATCTGGCGCCGCCATGGACGCCAGGCATTTACGCCTACTGTTTCTGCACCTGATGCAGGTGATGACTACCGTCTGCGGCACCTTCGACTCAGCGTGCTTGTTTCCTATCAAGAATGCCGACATGAAGAACGTCTGCCCCCGCTTTCATATTGCCCTTGGGATCGCAACCCGCCACTAGGACATGACAGCGCTGCCGGCAGCCGATTCGTCTCATCCTCTGGCAACCTTGGTCACACCAGATGGGATATACTTAGCAGGCACCTCAGCCTGCCACTCCGGGATCTGGCAGCCCGCCATGGACGCCAGGCATTTACGCCTACTGTTTCTGCAGCTGATGCAGGTGAAGACTACCGTCTGCGGCACCTTCGACTCAGCGTGCTTGTTTCCTATCAAGAATGCCGACATGAAATACGTCTGCCCCGCTTTCATATGCCCTTGGGATCGCAACCCGCCACTGGACATGACAGCGCTGCCGGCAAGCCGATTCGTCTCATCCTCTGGCAACCTTGGTCACACCAGGATGGGATAACTAGCAGGCACCTCAGCCTGCCACTTCCGGGATGTGGCGCCGCCATGGACGCCAGGCATTTACGCCTACTGTTTCTGCAGCCTGATGACAGGTGATGACTACCGTCTGCGGCACCTTCTACTCAGCGTGCTTGTTTCCTATCAAGAATGCCGACATGAAGCAACGTCTGCCCCACTTTCATATGCCCTTGGGATCGCAACCCGCCACTGGACATGACAGCGGCTGCCGGCATCCAATTTTCTCATCCTCTGGCAACCTTGGTCACACCAGGATGGGAAACTAGCAGGCACCTCAGCCTGCCACTCCAGGATCTGGCGCCAGCCATGGACGCCAGGCATTTACGCCTACTGCTTCTGCACCTGATACAGGTGAATGACTACCGTCTGCGGCACCTTCGACTCAGCGTGCTTGTTTCCTATCAAGAATGCCCGACATGAAGAACGTCTGCCCCGCTTTCATATGCCCTTGGATCGCAACCCGCCACTGGACATGACAGCGCTGCCGGCAGCCAATTCGTCTCATCCTCTGGCAACCTTGTCACACCAGGATTGGAAACCAGGCACTTAGCTGCCACTCCGGGATCTTGCCGCCGCCATGGACGCCAGGCATTTAGCCTACTGTTTCTGCAGCTGATGCAGTGATGACTACCATCTGTAGAACTTCGACTCAGCGTGCTTGTTTTCCATCAAGAATGCCGACATGAAGCACGTCTGCCCCGCTTTCATATGCCCTTGGGATCGCAACCCGCCACTGGACATGACAGCGCTGCTGGCAGCCGATCGTCTCATCCTCGGCAACCTTGTCACACCAGGATGGGAAATAGCAGGCACCTCAGCCTGCCACTCCGGGATCTGGCGCCGCCATGGACGCCAGGCATTTACGCCTACTGTTTCTGCAGCTGATGCAGGTGATGACTACCGTCTGCGGCACCTTCGACTCAGCGTGCTTGTTTCCTATCAAGAATGCCGACATGAAGCACGTCTGCCCCGCTTTCATATGCCCTTGGGATCGCAAACCGCCACTGTACATGACAGCCACTTCCGGAATCCGATCGTCTCATCCTCTGGCAACCTGGTCCCCAGGATGGGAAACTAGTCATGCACCGTCACCTCAACTCCAGGATCTGCGCGCCATGGACTGCCCAGGCATTTCACGCCTACTGTTTCTGCAGCTGATGCAGGTGATGACTACAGTCTGCGGCACCTTCGACTCAGCGTGCTTGTTTCCTATCAAGAATGCCGACATGAATCACGTGTGCCCCGCTTTCAATATGCCCTTGGATCGCAACTCCGCCACTGGACATGACAGCGCTGCCGGCAGCCGATTTCGTCTCATCCTCTGGCAACCTTGGTCACACCAGGATGGGATACTACTTAAGCAGGCACCTCAACCTGCCACTCCGAGGATCTGGCGCCGCCATGTGACGCCAGGCATTTACGCCTACTGTTTCTGCAGCTGATGCAGGTGATGACTACCGTCGCGGCACCTTCGACTCAGCGTGCTTGTTTCCTATCAAGAATGCCGACATGAATCACGTGTGCCCCGCTTTATATGCCCTTGGGATCGCAACCCGCCACTGGACATGACAGCGCTGCCGGCAGCCGTCGTCTAATCCTCTGGCAACCTTGGTCACACCAGGATGGATACTACTTAAGCAGGCACCTCAACCTGCCACTCCGGGATCTGGCGCCGCCATGGATGCCAGGCATTTACGCCTACTGTTTTCTGCAGCTGATGCAGGTGATGACTACCGTCTGCGGCACCTTCGACTCAGCGTGCTTGTTTCCTATCAAGAATGCCGACAGAATCACGTGTGCCCCGCTTTCATATGCCCTTGGGATCGCAACCGCCATGGACATGACAGCGCTGCCGGCAGCCGTTCGTCTCATCCTCTGGCAACCTTGGTCACACCAGGATGGGATACTACTTAAGCAGGCACCTCAACCTGCCACTCCAGGGATCTGGCGCCGCCATGGACGCCAGGCATTACGCCTACTGTTTCTGCAGCTGATGCAGTGATGACTACCGTCTGCGGCACCTTCGACTCAGCGTGCTTGTTTCCTATCAAGAATGCCGACATGAAGCACGTCTGCCCCGCTTTCATATGCCCTTGGGATTGCAACCGCGGTAACCTTGGTCACACCAGGATGAGAAACTAGCAGGCACCTCAGCCTGCCATTTCAGGACTTTGCGCCACTATGAACACCAGGCATTTACGCCTACTGTTTCTTCAGGTAAGTTATTCCTATCGTTGTTTATATGGAAAACCGTTTAGAAAGCTGGCGTCAGATCCTACATGTGTCCGTGTGCTTATTAGTGAATTCTTTCATGTTGGTACAAACTACTCGTAAACCAGAGATGTTATTGTTGGGTTGCTTTTGCTGCTTTCCGCGGATATCGTGCAGAATTCTGGCCACCTTTCCGAGGAGCAAGAACAAAAAAAATTTTCTGCGATCATGCAAATCCCTGAGATGTTACAGAAGCAGTCAGACATTCTTGATCAAATTCATACCCTACGCAGTGTGGAACAAGCTATCAAACAAAACATATCTGATCTCGCGGCTAAGGTCGAGCGTGCTGAAGTCAGCGCATCATGTGTTCCGCCTTTGAAAGAAAAGTAGGGAGAGTGACGGCTTGCGTTGAATCACTTGCTGCATCGTTTGCCTCCTATGCGCGAACGCCAAGACGATCTAGAAAATAGATCACGCCGAAATAACTTGCTATTTTATGGTCCTTGATGATACCGCTGGTGAACGTGGGGCGGAATCTGAGGGAACGAATTTTTTGACTTTTTGCTCCGAAAAACTAAGCGTTGATGCTTCTGTAACATCGATAGAACGAGCCCACAGGCTTGGGCGTTTTTCACAGCAAAACAACAGGCCGATAATAGTGAAGTACGTGTCATTTAAAGAAAAACAACGGGTGCTTGCCGCTGCGCGAAAACTAAAGGGAACCGACTATTCTATCAGCGAAGACTACTCTGAAAAGGTTAGATTGGAGCGTAAAAAGTTACTCCCAGTTTGCTAGAGAACGCGGTGGTGATTTCAAGCTGAACTTCAATAAGCTCAAGATTGGCACACAAGTTTTTAGGTGATGACGCGGCTAGTGATAGCGTGAAGTGCAATGTCCGATAGCCACGAATTCAACCTCTATCGCGCGAAAAGACAGATGCTTGTAACGGAACTTAAAATAATTGTTGTAAATTGCCGTAGCCTCAAGAACAAAAGGAGGAGTTTGGTGCACTTGTTGAATCTAGTAAAGCCACACGTCGGTGTGGGCACTGAGTCGTGGTTGGATGACACCATAACTGACAGCGAAATTTTTCCGCCGAACTATACGGCATATCGAAAAGATCGCAATGTGCATGGTGGGGGCGTTTTCGTCCTTGTCCACAGTGCTATCAGTAGCGTGCCAATAAACCTAAATACCGCATCATGCGAAACGGTCTGGTGTAAAGGTTATCCTCGCTAACCGGCTCGCAATGGCTATCGGGTCGTTTACAGGGCCACCTTCACAGAAAGGCCCCGAGTCATTGTTTCAGCTTAGCAATATTTTACTAGCTCTAGATGCAACGCGTGTTATTTTGGCGGGCGATTTTAATTTGCCAAACATCGAATGGGTCCATCTTCAGCCTAAATCTAACACGTCGTCGCTTCTGTACTCTGCTTTTTGTGAAATGATTAACGCTCATTCGCTATTTCAATTTGTATCTCGTCCTACCAGACTAGGTTCCTCTTGCAATAATGTGCTTGATTTAATTTTTTGCAATGACCAAACTCTAATCTCTTCTGTCACAACAATACCAGGTATAAGCGACCACGAAGTCGTTGTTGGAACAATAAGTTGCGATATCGTGCGCCGCCCGAATCCGTTACCGCGAAAAGTGTTTTATTATAATCGCGGATGATTATGTCTCTCTTTCCCGAGAGCTAGATCAGTTTTTTACCGGAGTTCAGACAACATGCTACCAACCTGGATTTGAATACTACATGGCACTTGTTCAAAACTAAGCTTTTATCACTTATACGCACTAATGTTCTGTCACGGGTGCTTTCCTCAAAGCGTAGAAATAGTAAGCCCTGTATGAACAGCAGCCTCAAGGCCTTGAATAATCGCTGGCACCGCGTGTATCGAAAGTACCGCCAGACACCACAACGCGAGCTATATGAAACGTTAAAAGAACTAAACAAGAGTGTCGCTAAACAGATGCGGTGTGCTGAACTTGAGCTAGGTCACCTAACTCATAGGATGAAAAATAACCCGAAAGAAGTATGGAAGTACATTAGAAGCAAGCAGGCTGCGATGGTAACGATTCCAGATGTTATAAATGACCTCAACTTCAGCGCACACCTAAAGGGTAAAGCTGAGAGATTCAATTTTTTTTTCAGTTTGTTTTCACCCAATCAGTTGGCCTACCCAGCGGCCCTTAGTCAGAAAATATTCAGAAATGTTGGAAATAGGTTTTACTGAACGTGGAGTCTTAGCTCTGCTACAAAGAAGTTAGGTAAATGCGGCACCTGGTCCTGATGCTATTCCTAATTATGTTTAGAAAACTCTCCTGTCTCACTTGTACCATCTCTAGTCTTGCTTTTCGAAAAATCAATGGCGCTTGGTTGTTTACCTCATGACTGGAAGAGTGCCAACGTTGCGCCTATCTTCGAAGCTGGAGACAAAACGCGAACAAAAAATTACAGACCGATCTCGCTAACTTGTGTAATATGTAAATTGATGGAACACATTATCTATACCAATTTTAATCTCCCATCTTCAAGATAATAACTTTTTCTGCACTACGCAACACGGTTTCAGAAAAGGGTTGTCCTGCGATACTCAACTAATTGAATTTAGTCATGATATAGCTGCCTCGATCGACAATGGATGCCAAGTGGACTGTGTATTTTTAGATTTTCAAAAAGCCTTTGATTCTGTATCACACAATTTATTATACTTAAACTGTCTGCTCTAAATATCCCTCCTCTTTGTTGAAGTGGCTTGAAGCGTATCTTGTTGGTAGAAAACAGCGGGTTGTTCTCGAGGGAGTGAATTATCTGAAGTCGATGTCTTATCAGGGGTCCCCAGGGATCTGTTCTGGGACCCCTTCTTTTTTTGATATTTATAAATGATATAACCCAACAAGTATCCAGCCGCATGCGCATGTATGCAGATGACTGCTGCATATATCGTGACGTCACGTCTAGCTCAAGATTCTGCTCAACTACAAAGTGATCTAAATGCTGTGTTATCATGGTGCACCACATGGCAATGACACTTAACTTTTCAAACTGTAATACCGTTCGCTTCACAAACAAAAAGAACATTCTAAATACGAATTACTTTCTTGGAGACAATCGTTTGGAAGTTGTGTCTAATATAAGTACCTAGGCGTTTTCTTTACGAGCAACATATCCTGGAACGGACCACATTGAATACGTCGGTGCCTAAAGCGAGCCGTGTATTGAACTTCCTGAAGCGTAACTTTAAACAGGCCCCACCTAAACTAAAGGAAACGCTCTATCTTTCTAACGTTCGCTCAATTTTAGAGTACGGTTGTGTGGCTTGGGATCCAGACACTAAAATATGTACTAATGCGCTAGGAAAGCGTTCAGAAACGAGCAGCGCGATTTGTGTCTGGTAACTACGATTTCACTAACCGCTCTTCGTGCATTCGCAAACATTTGGGTTGGCCTTTCCTGCAGCACAGACGTTAATGCTTAAAGACGTGTACATTAAGACGTGTACATTAAAGATCCCACTTATGTATCCTCTCGCCTAGATCACTCCCGCAAAGTTCGCGAATACCGATGTCGTATAAATACTTACAAAAACTTTTTCTTCCCGAAAACCACACACTAATGAAACAACCTACCAGAATATATTGTATCCACCACGCCACCCTCATTTCGAAATGATCTGTCACAATTTTTGTTGAAATGAATGATGCCAATTTCTGTCTGCATTTCTGTTTGTGTTTTACTTTCCCTTGATTGCCTCGTGTTCGCAAGCACGTGTACACACTGTATAAGCTGAGCGTGCTTACTTGTTTGGTTATCGGTATTCATATCGTGTATCAAATTTCAAGTTTTATGTCTCCTCCCCCCTACTGTAATGCCCAAATTTGAGCGCTCTAGGTACTCGAATAAATAAGTAAATAAATAAATAAATAAATAAAAAATACCTTCCTTTCCGCTGCCACCACATCCCTAACCGACCATGCAAACTTCATACTCCATTTTTGAACAATTGCAACATTTCGCTCACTTTTAGGTCGTATAACCACCAATCCTTTCAGCAAAGCCTTTGCGAGTGGGAAGTATTAAAAAATAAATAAATGAGGCTATAAAAATCAATAGCAAGAGCGATACCTCTAACTTAAAGCGCTCGAGCAACGATAGCCAGAAACCAGCGCGCACGATGCGAAGTCGATGATTTTATTTCTTCTCTGTCGTCGTCAGTGGTGATTATGGTTGGGTTTTTAATGCGCAAGGACGACTACGGCGAAACAGTGCCAAGGAAAAGTTGTTTTATGTGGACGAGGTGATGGTAAGCGTAAAATAATAAACTAAAACTATACGTAAAATGACATAAAAGACAATGTAGATTACTGATCCAAAGGGCCAGGGTGTCAATATGCATTGTAAGTAATGAGATGTAAATACTTGGCATCGCTAAGAAACCTAAAAGTACGCTTGTGGGTGATTATGGGGTCGTCCCTTAAAAGTACAATGGGTGTAGTGGATTGTGGTGTCTGTATTGTAGTGAGACGTGTCTGTATCGGGTGGTTTCTAGTGCCTTATATTTTATGAGGACGTGGATCACGGGTAGGGCCTCTCTGCACCTTCTGCACAGAGGTCTTGGAGATCCAGTGGGAAGGTGCGAGTGCATTGCATGTGTGTGCCCTATCCGTAATCTGGCCAAGGCGACTTCTGTGTATCTGTTGAGTGTGTTGGTGGTGTATGGTCTCAAGTGTGGATTAATTACGTGTAAATTGTGTGTTTGTTCACCCCAGTGCGCTTGCCATGTTTTGCGAAGTTGTCTCAAGTGTGGCTTTACGCCTGTGTAGGCTAATGTGGTTGCTTCTACTGTATTCGAGTGTAGCATCAGCAGCCATTCGATCCGGGGCCAGTGGCCAGGGACCCAGCAAAGGGCAAGTTCAAATTTGTGGGCATATACAGACAAATTGCTCTTGACAATCAGGTTGACAACGTGGTTTAGCGAAGACTTTGTTGACCACAATGCGTGAACAACACTGAAGGAATCCGTATAGATCATGAATTGTGGAATGTGGCTTTGAATTATATGAGTAACAACAATAAGTACACCATAAACCTCTGTCGTAAAGATGCTAATATTAATGCTCAGAGTTTTATTCACATTAAGGCTGGTTCCCTGCGCAGCGCAGGACACACAGGTCGAAGTTTTTGAGGCGTCCGTATAAAATTCCGAACAGTGATACTGCTGTTGCAAATACAAGAAGTGCTGCAAAATTGTACATCCAGGAGCTCGGTTTCGATCTATATGTGTGAACGATGTGTCCCATGATACAGGACGCAGGTGGCTTTGTGCTGTAAAATCTGTTACAGAAGTTAGTGTGGTATCTAAAAAGGAGGCAGCAGGCTCTGACGCTTCCTCTATAATTCTCTAAGAGAAGGGTGCAGAGAACCATGTTCGATTTAGCAACAGTTCAGTCATAAATGTATCATAAAAACTTACTTAAAGGATGGTGAGGCATAGATAAATTTTTAAAAGATAAACGAGATATATGTATGCTCGCTGACGTTGTAGGTTACATTTATTACACTGCAGATAAAGGCTTTTGACCGGGCTAGTGCGGAAGTCGCCACGTGCCTGGCGAAGCCCCAAATGAAGCACTGGATACACTATTTTCAGGGATATTTTAGTTTCTGACCGATAAACAACACTTGCATAGCCGAATCGTGAAACTATCAGGCTTGTAAAAACACGTAAAAAAGGTGTTTGTCAGACCCTTATGAAGAGTGGAAGAGAACTTTGTGTATAGTCATAGCCTTTAAGCATTTATGTCTAAGTTGTTTTATATGTGGAATGAATGTAAGCTTTTCGTTCAGGTCGGCACCTAAAAACTTGTGTTCACTTCTGACTGGAATAGAGACACCACTGGGTTTGATGTCTGGATCCGGCCGAACGCCACGCATTTTCGAAAACGGAACACCAGTACGCTTCACTGGGTTAAATTTAAAACGGTTGGTATCTGACCAGACAGCTCGCTTGTTAACACCTAACTGGAGTTGGCGCCCGCAGATAGACAGTTTACAAGACCTAAAGCATAATTGTCCGTCGTCTACCAGGATTGAGCAGGAAATTGATGCTGGCAATGCTTTTCTCAGTGAATTCTTTTTTACAATGAACAGAGTGCAACTCAAAACTCCGCCTTGCTTCACACCATTTTCGTTCACACGAACCCTACATAGTGCGGTTCCAACACTTCCATAAAAGGTTCTTTCAGACCTGTATTGGTAAGTGTGTTTAATAGGTTACCTGACATGCCAAAGGACTTCAAATCGCTGAGGATAACTTACTTCAAAGCAGTATCACACGCCTTTTCAAGGTCAAGAAATGCTGCCATACTGCACTGCTTGTGCAGGAAGCTATCTTTTATATATGCCTCTAACGCAACAAGTTGATCGTTGGTAGATCGCCCCGCCTTGAAGCCTACCTGGCAGCCCTCGAAAAGACCATTGTACTCAAGAAGTACATGAGTGTCCTCTTTATCATCTTCTCGAAGAGATTTCAGAGGCAGCTCCTCAGGGCAATAGGACGATAACTGGCAGGTCAGCAAAGATCCTTCCCTTCCTTTAGGGACGCCACTACTATGGCCTCCCTCCAAGAGCGTAGAATGTACCCCGAAAGTTAAATTTTGTTGTAAAGGTGTAGGAGAGTTCCAAGAGTGTCTGGGTGTAGGTGTTGTATCATGGTATATGTAGTCATATCAGCACCTAGAGCTGCAGGTTTACATGTGCTCAGGGCAGCCTTCAACTCGTACAGGGTATATTCACAATTGTAACCGCATTTTGACTAGGTATTGTTAAGGAGGGACCGGTTTCCACAAGCGGTTTTTTCCTTCAGGAAGGCTTTGTGTAGTGTGCTGAACTAGAAACGTGTTGGAAGTGTTGTGCAACAGTGTTAGCCTGATCTTCGAGCGTGTTCCCTGTTGTACTGACCATGGGCAGGCTGTGTGTATGTTGTCCTTTATGCTTGGGTACTGTTTGTGTGTACGTGTGTATGAGTTAATGGGGTTAAGGAAGATGTTCCAACTCTCGTTTTGCATCAAGGCGCACATGCGTACCCGTTTTCTTCGCCCTTTTAAAGGATACAAGGTTATTTGATGTATTGTACCTACGTAGGATACCCTGCGTCGTAATATGGGCCTCCCGCCATCACCTTCAGTCTTCATTCCACCACGGCCTCCTCTGGTTTCGTGAGGCACGAGAGTCGGGGGGAATGGACTTTGCGGCAGCGTCGGGGATATGCGTCGTGATAAGTTGGGCTGCTTCCTCCATGTGTACAAGTTTTATGGAGGTGTGGAGTTGTGTAGATGTTTCTGTGAATGTACGCCAGTTTGCGTTTGATTCATTAAACCTGTTATGGGAAGCTGGACTACTGAGCCTTTACTTATATGTGGTAGTAAAGTGGGGAAGCGGTCACTACCATACGGTCAATAACCACGTCAAGATGTGAGTACGTATAGTGTCCTAGGTTATTGTATGTAGGCTGTTGTTTGTTCAAAAGGCATGCTCCAGAGGATGTAAGAAACTGCTATATCAGGCGACCTCGGGCATCCGTAATTAGCGCCCAAAAGCCCAATAAAGGAGGAGCCCCCAAAAGAGTTGTGCGCATTAAGGTCGCCTGTGAGGATGTATGGTTCGCGCAGCTGTTCAACCAGTGCCTCGAAATCAGAGCGGAGAATTGCAATATCAGGAGAGATGTAAATGCAGCATACCGTTATCAACCTGTTAGGTATTATCGTACAGATTGCTACAGGCTAAAGGACAGTGTTGAAAGAGACAGGTGGCATGCTAATGATTTCCGGGCGACAATGGCCACAGCGCCCGCAGAGTGTGTGCAGCCAATCCTGTGCTTTCTGAATGCCATGTACCTATTTTTTAAGAAATTTGTTTGGAATTGAGGAGTGTTTCCCAGAGACAAATGAAGCTTGGCTGATTGGCATGCAGCATCTCATAAACAACATCAAATTTTTAAGGAGGCCTTTGCCGTTCCATTGGATGATGTTTTTGTTCCCAATATTTACATTTGAAAATGAATAGAGTGTGTGAGTGTGTGTGTGCATTTTTGTCTTTCGGGGTTGTTACTCTGGGATTGGGGTTTTTCGGCGTTTCTGTAGGTTTGGAAGTCGGAAGCCGCTGCTTGCGTGGCGTTGTAGGGAGGAACGGTCTGACGTCCATCTCGTCCGATGTCAGAGAGGTGCCCGACAGGCCGGGCCCGCTGGAATTGGCCCCCTTTCGGGTGGTCCTTCGTTTTACTCACAAACGCCGAGGGCGTCGGGAGAGCCAGAGGGGTCACGGGTGGTGTGGTGGCGGTGGGAGCTGATGCCGGGCCCCCGGGGTTCATCCCCTCGGCACCCTCCAACGCACTGGAGGTTGGGAAGGCAGTGGCAGGACCGGCATCGATCCTAACAGAGACGGTTGGCACCACAGCGGGTAGTGTCTTAGCAGGCGGTGTGGTGGAGGGTTGGGCTGCCTGAGTCAACCCAGCAGGGGGCGGGTGTGGGGCCAGGTCAGACTAGCTGAAGTGGGTCCCTGTGGAAGCCAGACACCGCTCCGTCGCTGGAGAGCTGCATCGGCGTACTCCACCAGAGGGAAAGAGGCGAACGTCTTTCGCACATATGAAAAGGAGTTGTTCTCAGCCACCTCGAAGTTTATTACCTTTTCTCCAGTTGAAATATTTCATATTTGTGGGAGTACGGCGAATGCGGCCAACCGCAGTTCACACAAGTGAGGGTGTTGCAGGGGCAGTTGTCCCTCGGATGATCGTGTGCCGCCAATTTTGCACAGGTCGGTCGGCTATGGGAAAAGTTTGTACCGTGCCCCAACCGCTGTCACTTAAAACAGCGCCGAGGGTTCGGGATGTAGGGATAGATGGAGCACTGGATAAAGCCTGCGTTTATATCTTGGGGAAGTACTGCACGGTCAAAAAACAAGATGATGTGCTTAGTGGGAACCTCCTTGCCGTCTCTGGGAATGGTGATGCGTCTCACGGCAGTGACTCCCTGATCCATCAGCCCACAAGGAGATCCGCCTCCGTTTTGTTGAACAGATCTTCCTCAGAGATCCCACCCTGGGAGCTGTCGAGGCTCCGGTGGGGTGTGACCCTGATGTCCAGATCAGCCAGTCGAGTTGGAACTAAACGCTTTGTGGCCAGCGGCTGGTCGTTTACCTCGACAAGCACCTCGCCAGTACTTCCGCCTTGTAAATAGTTCCTATTATGGACTCGAGATATTTTGGAATTAAGAAAACTGAATGCATTGCAAGAGCTTGGGCTAGATTGAGGGATTTCATCCCAAGAAATCAAGAAAAATTATCCCGTGGCTCCTTTTCAGGGACCGATCACTTTGGGGGGTTGAACAATACCATATATCATAGTATAAAAGCAGGGAGGTGGGGTATGATTTCTTTGTCAGCCTTACTCTGATAACTTACGATGTCCCGCAGCTCCCTGCCTGGTAAACAGATAGCCCATCCTCCGGAGCTTGACCTGGGCTCCGACGGCCATGGTTTGAGGCTTCTACCCTTCACCTTAAAACACATCGCCACGGTTCACTACAGCTTATGTTTGGGGTTTTAGAGTCCGCACTGTCGCCAATACCGTGACCAAGATTACTCTTCGGCAATCACAGTTGCGTATCCCCTACGCAAGAGTTCCTTTCTTGTATATCTATGTATATTAGAAAATATTCTAATAAATACTGTTGTTTTTCAATTTGACTTCTGTCGTATAAAATATATATATGCATATATATATGGTGTGATGTATATATAATATATATATTCTATATATATATATATATTATATATAAGATATATATATATAATATATAATATATATTATATATATCAAACTGTACATTCCGACGGACGTTTCAAAAAACAAAAACAAAAATGTTACTAACGTTTCGACTGGAGGACGAGTCTTCATCCCATGAAGTCTGGTCTCCAGTCACAAATTTAGTAAACAGTTTTTTTTACAGCAAGCAACAGAACCTTATTTACAAGTTGCATGCGCTGCAACAAAGTACGTTGTAAGGTACGCCAACAAATTACCACCACACAGCGAACCGCCGCACGGCTTCAAGCTACTATGTAAGGTAAATGGGAACTTAACTTTGACTCCGTCAACAGCGTGTACTGCTCGATTGCAGCTTTTGCGGAAAACAATACACCGGCCAGACAAAAGCCCATCCGCTAGAGTTTTAACAATCACCGCTCTCTTGAAAATCCGGTTCGTGTTTGCCTCTGTCAAGGTGAAGAATACTCTTGGTGATTCGTTTGAACAAGTAAGGTCACAATTCTCGAATGTAGTTTTAAAACTCATCACGATCGCGAGGTTTGAGAGTCGTAAATTATCTACAAGTTTAAGTCAGTGTCGTTGGGCATCAATGGAAGTGATGGAAAACTGGAAAACTAACGTGTCTTTTCTCCAAGTAAAATTTCTGCTTTCGCATTTTCCTCTCCCCGTGTGCAGCGGTTGTCGAGATTGGGTAGTCCTTAGCATTCAGCATGTCGCCTAAATGGCTGCGTACCACAAGTGGACGCAGACCGAAAATGCCAAAGTCAACATATTACAAAGAATGCACAAGCCAGTCCTCCGCTTGAGCGATTCAACGAGCAGAAGGAGACTGCTCCAACTAAGCACCCACAACACGCTAGACCATCTCGTCGAGGCACAACTGGAGGCGCAGAGAAAGCAGCTATCTTCAACCAAGACAGGCAGAACAATTTTCGGAACACTGGGTTAAGGACACCGAACCACGGGAACAAAACTGCAAGAAATCAACGCAGAAGGAACGCGCAAATATACGCGTGAGCCGGTTCCGGGACACTTAATCGAACACCGTCTTATCGGACGTCACTTCATCGAAGGGATTCCTTTTTCATCAAAATTGTTACCTAGAATCCCGTTTTATGGAATCAGCGGGGCTAGTTTTTAGAACGCACGCACCTGCCAGTGGTGCATGAAAGGGTTTGACACTTTTTGGCCATATAGTGGATACTTTCAGACCATATGATGGCTTCATTCCTACTCAACTTTGGCCAGTTTCGAGCATCTTGTTAATTCGCCCTCAATGATAACCGCACGTGTTGTCCTGCCAACACGATTTAACGCAGCAAACCAATGAAGATTACACAGAAGCATACAATGAATTGATTTTACCCAAAATGGATAGGGTGAGCAAAAGATGGAGTGGTAATAAAATCAAGTATTCAGTCTTTCACGTTACGAGCTATCGCTATTAGGAAATCTTTGGCTGGCATTTGTCGGCGATTCAGGCGAATCGGGATGATGCATTCTTCTCGTGCAATGACTGCTCCTTTTGTTGCTTTCGCAGCTGCTCGCTTCGTAGCAAGAATTCTATTTTGCTTGCAGTCAATTGATGTTCTTCCGGAATGCGGCTGAGAAAATGGCTGAAACCGGGGTTCCCACGACTTGGAGGAATGGCTGTGCCAGCTCACCATGGCATTATTTCCCGCAGTTTTCCGGCAGCTATCAAAGGCTGGGCCGTCCACAACTTGAAATCAATGCAGCGTCTGCAATACAATGGCTCCCATCAATTGATATGGTTTGCCCACGAGGTAATTCTTCTCAAGCCACGATTGTTGCTGCGAAGCCGCTGGGGTAATCATCTGCTTGATTTCTTGATTTATCTGGAGCCCTACAACACCAGTACTGTCTGGAACATGGTTGTCGTCTTTGAAGGCTTTGAAATCCATCGCTCTTGATCGATATCATAAAGACTTACCACGCGTCCCCTGCAAGGTCCGTACGCTCCCACATTCAGTATTAGTTCTGCAGATTGTTCTTGTCGGAAATGTAGGCCTAGCCATCTAGGAAGAGCTTCAGTTTCCCACGGGTTGCTATAGTGAACTGCATTGTGCGTATGGTGATATTTCGGGGTAAAATATCTGAGACGTGAGAGTACTGAGTACTGAGGCGACAAACTGCTTGTGCAAGTTGAAAAAATTCGCCGCGTATCTTTTTCTTTCGTTGCAAATGTTGTCAAAAGACGGCAGTCTTTATTGACTTTGGCAAAGTAAATGCCTCCCTTCGCTTTCCCGCTCACCTCTAATGTTGTTCCTCTTGCGTCACTAGTCCCAAGGTAAAGACACCAAAGGTTTGCTTAAATCATTTTAAATTTCCCGTGTTCCACTGCTCCAACCCGGGTGTCTCGATGCCAACGCTTTCGTACGGTGAAGACGCTCGTGAATCGCGGCGCCCTACTTCGTTTATAGAACCGCGTTTCCCTAGTGCACGTGCGTTGCAAGCACAACGTGGAACCTATCTAGTGGAACCTTTCGTAACTTTTGCAGGTTGATTCCTTAAAATGCCGCAAGAAGCTAAAGTGGCGCTGGTGACAGCTAGTGGAACCTTTCGTAACAGTTGTCGGTTGATTTCTTAAAATGCAGCATGAAGCTATAGTGGCTCGGGCGACAGCAGGCGACGGCAAACTGAATTTTTTATGCGTGACAATACATGCTTGACAAAGTTAAGGATGTATGAGTTTTTATAAAGGCACACTGCAAACATCACTTCCGTATTATTATTTTTTCTCTTATATTTGCGTAATGTCTTGTTCTTCAAGAATGTTGACAGGTACGAACATTACACCGGGCTTAAACGGGCAGATATAGCTGTGGCTATATAAGACCATTGCGCCGGCATTGTTTTAGTTTGGCCGGGTGGCTGAATCGAGTCACAAACAGACAGCCGGACAGACATACAGACATACCAAAATTTCTGGGTTTAAGTAGCCCAAGAAACAGTATCGTCTTTAAAAATGTCAATTTTCTGAGCTCCTTATCATCGGAACAACATTGCTGGACGCAGCCATCTTGGTGTGGTGAAGATTGGAAAAAATGGCCGCCGGGTTAAGCAGTTCGTCGTAGTTCCGGGAGAGTGCTCTTCGCCGATTTCTGTCGTGGCTTTGGTTGTGGGGTGGGTGGGTTTACATTTAGTCATTTGATCTGTTGCGAGAAGTTGCGGAACTCGAAAGACGGGAGTTCATCATAACCAACGTGGTGCCCGTGAATTCGCCGTGTTTTGGCCTTGAGTTAGGGGTCGTGCGTGCATAACGTGAAAGTTCCGACTCAATAAACGCCGAGGTATTGCTGCCTTTGACGGCGAGCTTGCGAGCCGCGGGAATTGGACGATCGACTTTGTAGAAGTTACGGCGCAGGCTACAACACCGCGAAAAGTTCAAGCAGTGCCAGACAGTCGGACGGGATATTATTTCACGCTTATAATAATTGTTCAGCTACCTGGGGCGCTATTCTAGAAGGCCCGAGATAGCTCGGTCCAGAGTTTACAGCTTCTCGATTTACAAAGCAGTGATATTAAAGCATCCCGTAAGCCACAAGCAACATCGACGCAATTGCGCGGAGCACGCTTGACTTTATCAGCGCGCCCAGTTGAGGCTGCTCACGATAAAAAAGCACTGCTTGCAGTGCCGTCGAGAATCGCGTTGCAACAGGGCTCCTGCGCTACCCAAGGGGCTCTTCGCAAGCGGCTTCCGGGCAGTACTTCCGGGTAGTACAAAGCTGCGCGGGTCCGATAGGATCCCGTGTTGACAGAAGCGAAATGAGCTCGATGCTCCCGATTGTTTTTTGACATGGTCACCAGCCCATCCCCGACAAGTCCGATGTCTTCTGGCGATCAACTTGGCGTTAATGAAACCAGTTTTGCAGCGCTAAATACGATAGAGCGCCGACGAAAGTGCCCGGACGGTGACGGCGCTCTGCCACTCGCAGGTTCACCAATCGATGGTCGTATGAAGGGAAATTTGAAGTGAAGCTTCTAGTTTAAACTACTTACTACTCTAGGTGACAAGGACTTTTCAACAACAGCCGATAAAAAAAGAAGAGTGACACAATCAGCGATGATGGCGCTTCAAATGCCAGCGAGTCCGGCGGAATGGTGGCTCTCCTGCTGCGGTGCGCCGCTCTTTTGCGTACCTGCGCACTATGCGTGCGCTTTCATAATAAAGTGCTCGTTTGCGTTGCCGTTACGAATACATGGTGCCGCGTTAGCTTGCCGTTTTGTTGCGTGTCTCAGGTACAAATTGCAGCGAGCCTAAGAAGCGTGAAATCTGTTTTGCGATTCCAAAATCAGTGGCCGTAAAACAAAAAGGTCGGGGGAACCGAGAGGCCACTCACTTTCCTTGTTTGCGCTCAATTTACGTAATTACGCTCTTGCATCATATATTCCCAGTTTGCAATTAACAGGCTACAATGAGGGTCAGCAGCGTTTTGAAGTGTAGGGCCGAGTTGCATGCAACCGACATGGCGGAGGGCTTGGCGGCAAATCGGGTGGGAGGGAGAGGGGGGCTCTGAATGCAAAGCGAAAAAATACAGCGAATCGGCAATAATATTTCGCAAAACTCTGGTGAAGTGTGAAGTTGGGGGCCGATTCAACTGGAAGCGACCAGTTTTCTCTTCTTGTCTCGCTGCACAACTCCTATTGAGAACAAAACTGGCATGTCGGCGTTCAGATTGTTAGCGACGTAGATAACCAACAGAGTCAGTGATGATCGCATGCAAGTATTCGGGGCCGCGCGCCGTGTATGCCAATCCGTTATGTTATGTTATGCAAATATGGAAGTACACATTTTTGCAGGCAGCGAGCGTGGGATTTGATGATTGTTTGGCATCCTTTATTAGCGCTTAATTTGTTCATTTGACGCAATGCCTCACGTACTGCCTAGTATACACGTACCCTGCCGTTCATAAATCATGCGGCGGAAAACGTTTCGCAAAGATCATTGAGTTTGCGAAAACACAAAACAAAATTTGTACTGGTTTTCATGGCGGTGCCAGGCCAGCAGTGTCAGCTGAGTCGGCTGCGCAACTCTTGGGTTCGCTTGCATGCTTTCGCTGAAGCAACCTCTTGCAGTTACATTGGGCTATAGGATGAGCAGCGTTCCGTGTTTATGCTACTCATGAACTTTCCTTTGTCGACCGCACGCAAGAAGAAAGAACGGTAATCGTCGCCAGGATGTTAGACCACTCGACCTGGCGATACTGCCCCACGCCGCCACGACCGCGACAGCTTGCCGAAAAGAAAGCCAATAAATCGGCTTGTTTGAGCGGATATTATTTTATTTAGCCTCTACGACTACTGTAAGGGCTATTTCAGGCAGCATGCAATCATTTAGGGCGGCACAAAGCAATTCAACTAAGTACAACCTAGTTTCACTCGGCTTAGTAATTGAAAATAAAGGGCGGTGGGTGTCTGGTTTGTACTATTCAGAGGCGTCGGCCACAAGGGGCGCTGCATGTATCCAAAACTCGAGCGCAGGAGGCCTATATGCACTTCGTTATGCAAAGTTGATAGCACAGCTATTCCTTTTAAAACTCCCGCCAGGCCTCAGCCTTATTGTAAAGCTCCACCTTTTAAAAGCGGCACAGGGCGGCTCTGATTTTCTCGGTGGTCTGTCCTTGCACTGAAATACGTTTGCTACATAGTTTAAGGGTGGCTCGAGTGCAGCTCAGCGCAAGCCAAAATCAACTAATGAAGCAGTTCACTGTGGCGAAGGAACGACTGTCAAACGCGACCGGCTTTACGTACGTGTGGACGGAGGGAACAGTATCAGCATCCCCCTAATTCAGCGCGTTATGGGAGTGGCTCAACCTTTTACAAGCGCGTTTTATACGTTTAAGGCATGTCATCTGTCGTCGAGTATTTTTGCAGGGTAGAACTACGGCTGCCGTGGGAAAATCTAGTCGTCTTGGCCGCGCCTATCGTCCGGACCAGAGAGAGCACTTCGTTCGGACTGAACGCAACCCCCCCTCCCTGCGACGGTGGCAACATTCGACTGACGGTGGCCTGGGAACTTCATTCGTGCATTGTTTTCTGGTCAGCTTTGCGAACATAGCATCAAATGAAATAGACTTCGTGGCTGCGACGCGACCCCACCGGCGATGTGGACGCAATGGCAGCCATAGTTGGATGGGGCTTCGGTTGCTACGCTGCGCCCACGAGTGGGCTGGGTGTGTGTGATTGAGACGAGAACTCGGTGGATACTCGGGAGAAAACTTTGCCAGGCCGAGTTGAACTCGCGACGCTTGGGTCGGCGGCTGCTGTGGCGTGATTCACTGGCCACGGTCCCTTTAGCAGTCATTTATCTATCCCGATAGACTGTTTTTTAGGGGAGTGGGAATTTCAAGATCTTTTGCATTCTGGAAAGTTGTATGCATAACACCCCTACAATTAAGGGACATTAACTATGCATTGGCTCTTCAGATATAAGGCGCCCGACCGCTTTTGCGACGACTTTGAGGCGACTTTCGCTCCACGACTGCCGAGTGGCAAGTGTTACGTGCGCTTCAGTTTTACGCAACGGACACTACCTAGGGAAGCGTTGGTTGCGCCCGCACCAACGATCGCCCTCATTCGACAGTCAGCCAGTGTGCGCGGAATAGAAATACTGCAGACAATTTTTTCGCCTTTTATAAGGGGTTAGCCGGGCATGGCTTTCTCAGGTTGTATCATGCGTGTATTCGTCGCAGCCAGGCTTCAGTCGCGACCATTCTATGGAAAGGTTTCCATCGAGTGGCCGTGCTTCAGTTATCGCCTGCTTGCAAAACTTCCAAAATAGACCCCGCCTTGAACATGGCCAGTAGATCTGCCCCAGTGCTCACGCCACCACCGGCCAATTGGGCTCTGATTGCTGAGAGTTAGGTGGCGGCGTCCACAAATAAGGCACCCACTCGCTCTGAACCCTGTAATTAGAGACAACGCAAAACACTTCCGCCAGTCTAGCGTGAGGTGCCTACTAAAAATGCTCGAAGACTGCGAACGCAACTGTGCAAGATGTACAAAGACAAATATTATTTCTCCAACAAACTACGGAAGCGCTAGAGAAGAAAATTAGACGGCTCGAAGAGCAACAAACTACCTTGCACAAGGAACTCGTTCAGGAGCTCAACCGTGGACAAGAAGCGAACCAACAAGACAGAGAGGAATTTAGACGCATCAATGAGCTACACTTCCGCATGCTCACATGTTTGTTTCCAGTTCTGTTTCCCGGCCAAATAGCGCCATTAACAACCTCATCAATGTCTAAGGAGTCATATGACCTGTTTGACAAACAAGGCAACACGCATGCAAGGGAGAAGCCTACGGGATATGTCGAACGCGAAGATGAATACCAGCCCGCAGGTCCTGCAATTGAACTGTAGAGGATCGCCGTTCATGCTGCGGAGCTAACCGAACGCCTCCGGCGCTATCCTATCACGGTTCGTTTGCTTCAAGGAACGGACTGTCTTTCGGTTCACATCACGTGCTACAATACCTATTTGTGTCCAACGATATTTAAACTTGGAAGAGGGAGACGTGTTAAAGACAAAAAAATTCCCGCACCCGAGGCTAGAGGACAAGCTGTGATGCTTGAGGACAGATGTTTGCCAAAAACGTGTGTCGACACCATTGACATTTGTACGCATTGCCGCGAAGTGGTTTCTGTCTTTATAGCTATTCGGGGTGTCAGGGTAAAGGTGGCATCAGTATACATACGTCCTGCTGTGAGTGATGACGATGAACCCGCATGAATATATAGCTCTTTGGTTGTCGAGCCCAAGGTTTGCCTATTATAATTAGTGTAGATTTTAATGCTCTTCATACAGCTTGGGGCTACACCAAGAACAGTAGAAGGGGTCTGCATTGATTAGGGCAATGGAGGCTGTCCACCTTGAGCTTCAAAAGAAGATTGGCACTGTAACCCGCCTCACCGACTATTGCCAAGCAGACCGACATTTCTGCGGACTTGACTTGGCGAAGCACCGCACTCAGATGCGAATAGAACACCTGGCCAGATACCCTGAGGAGCGACCATTCCCCCATCGCAGTGAAGTTGAAGCGAAGCTGAAGGGAAGCTCAATATAGAGAGACTCTTTTGCAAACTCCATCGGGTGATAGCCATGGTGAAAAACACGTCTCAGTCGCCATTGTAGACGCCATGCACGCGGCGACCGAAACATATACGGTGAAGGCGGACTATCCGAATCCCGACATTCACTTACTCAATCTTTGGGCCAGTCGCCTTCAGGCACAGCAGCGATACCGCAAGAACCGCAAAACACTGTCGCTGCAGATTAAGCTGAACAAGGCTACAGCCGCTGTGCGTCAGTACTCTAAAAAGTTGTACAGAGCTCAATGGCACGTGCACTGCTCCTCTTTTAAAGAAAAAAGGGCCAGTCTAAAATGTGGAGGACGTTTCAAGCCATGCAAGAAAAGCGGGGAATGCGCACAGCTGGCCCGAACCTTGCCCTTCGCCACAACATTGACGAAGCTGCTCTCGCTAACATGGCAACAAACGTTTCCTTTTCTCATTCATTAATTCCGTGTTAACCTACAGAACCTGAGGCAGCATAAACAATTAAAATGGAAGGATACCCTATCGACACTCCATTCACGATTGCCGAGCTGGTTACGGCAATCAGACAATCAGCGACAGCAAGCGCGCCAGGACCTGACGGCATTACATGTTCCGCGCTCAGAAAACGTCCTGACAACATCCTAGTACAACTACGTGATTTGATCAATTATATCTGGCTTAATTCCTCTATACCACCGGAATGGAAGGAGTTCTGGGTAATACCAATTCGTGAGCCTGGGAAGCAACCAGACAAGTTGGAAAACCTTCGCCTCATTTCACTTAATTCAAACGTTTTCAAATTGAGGGAGCGTATGGTTCCAACAGGATTCAATGGCGCCTAGAAACTACTACCGAGCGTGGGGACACGCAAACTGGGATTCGCCCAGGCCTTTGCAGACAAGACAGTCTGCTTCTTCTCCATTCAACTCTAAAAGAAGCTCGTACGTCGGTTGACCCCAGGATCATTGTAGCAATTGATGTACGGAAAGCTTTTGACTACGTTCCTCATGACTTCGCCGGAGAAGAAGTGCGACGCCGAGGCTTATAAGGTAAGACCATTAAGTTCATACACTCTTTCTTGAAAGAGCGAAGTGTCCGCGTCAAGGTGGGCCGGGCCTACGGAAACAAAAGAGAAAACCGAATAGGTGTACCCCAAAGGTCAGTGCTGTCTCCAACACTTTTAGATGCGACTAATCTCATTCACTCGCCTTGTCACTGCCTCCGGCGTCGTCGGCGTCCGCCCCACACCAATTCTCCTCGCCGCGCGAGCTGCGCTTTCCGCCGCTCACCCCCTCCTCTCCGATGCCCCTCTCTCGCGAGGGGCATTGGATTGGATTCGAATTGATTGGCTTGGCTTTGCTTGGCTTGGCTTGGATTGGATTGGATTGGATTAAAATGGATTGTGTTGGATTGTGTTGCGTCATAGCCGCGGCAGACGCGCTGGCGCCAGCGCATGTGCAGTGCCATAGAGTTAATACTACTGACTCTAGAGGAAAAGCTGCCTGGCCAGCCCGTGGATTGAAACCGTGCTACACCCGGGCGTAGACATGATGCCACCCTCACAGCGTTGCCCGCTGTCTTTTTGCGTACTAGAGTTGGCGGCAGTAGTCGGTATTCACCTAGTAACCAACGCATTCCATCATGGCAGCCACCGTTGCTGTGAGTGCGTCGTGAAAACTTTGTTGTGCAGAAACGTTGTGTGAAGATTTTACTGTGGTAGATAGCGAACGTTTGTGCCATGCTGCCGCGTTAGATGCAGTTTTGCATTCTCCGCAACTGAGAAGGGTAGCGTGTAGATTAGCGGGTTCTTCGTACGCTCGGAGAGGTAGCTTTTGCGGGTGCGTCAGGGGAGTTCGGTCGTCGCTTCGGAGTTGAGCGGACGTGTTTTTTCGTGCTTCTGTGCTTCGGAGTACCAGTCTCCAAAGCAGTCGGGACCGCCGCAGACTTCGCTCTTCGTCGCACCATGCTCGCCTCCGGGCTTCACCGATCCCTTCGAGGTTTCTCGTCTCCCGGACGCCGCATTACGCCAGCCAACACTGTTCGTGGTGTGTTGTGTGCGACGGAATCGACCACAGTGGAACAACTGTTCTCTACTCTTTCCTCACCTTTCTACTCTTTACTTTTCTTTCTCCTATCCTATTTCCCCAACTGTTCCCGCTTCCGGACTGTGTTAAATGCAGGTGAGCTCGCATGAGAGCTTAATAATATCCCCAGTCTATTTATTTTCCTGCTTCCTTTAAAAAGAAATCGCTTCCCCCTGATTGCTTTTTCCCCTGATTTTTTTCCTGGTGACTCCCCCGTATTCGCGCATGCGCTGTTTCTGTATATATCATTTCGTGTGCTGAAAGAGTTTAGTTGATATGCAGCGCTAGTCCTGTGTAGTCTTTTCCTTGTTGTCCCGTCTGTACAGCGTTATTTTAACATGTTTCACACGCCCCCCCCTGTATGCGTCTGCTGATTGTTTTCGCGATCTGTTGAGGTGCTCTTTAAAACTACTTGCTTTTCTAGCGAATGGAAGTTCGAACTGGACAACGCTTCCAAGAAATGCATGTAAATGGAAATCGCATTTGTGACTGCACTTTATGGTAAATGCTAAACAAACATGCTTTCTGTGCCTGTGCTTGTCTAGGAGGCCCCTGCAGCATGTGTGTCAACTTTTTTCTCCAGTTGAAATGCTTTTAGGTAGTGGCCCTTGCATTAGCTTAGATTCAATAACCGTGAAATACTCAAGCCTAATATTACTAAGTTATGTGCATCAAGAAACTCTCTCAAGAGATTTTCCGTTTTTCTAGGTACGCTTAGAAGATTTGTCATTGATTGTATGGTAGGGGACGTCACACAAGGTACATGATTAATGTTGTCAGGTTACATTAGGTAGCAATAATTCTATTTAATAGCAGCTTAAACACAATCACAACAAAAGCAAACTAGAGTCTAGAAGATATCATGTAGAACACGCATTTTCATTCTGGGTCTGTGGAACTATAGCTTTCAGTAATTCCAACTACAAAGAAAGTGGTGCAAGTGTTCATTAGTCGCTGCAGGGCTCTTTACCTTTCAAAATTTCATGCCCCCTCTCCAAGAATAATGAAAGAAGAAAATTGTGTGAGGAACTAACTATTTCCAGCAAAGCTATGGCAGGTTTAAAGTCAATAAACAGACAGGGTGACAAGCCAAAAAACCTTTCTGAAGAAAAAACAATTTCATGATAAAAAACCTAAGCACTGGAGAAGAGGAGAAGAACGAAATAAACAAATACAAGCAGAGGCAGCATAAAAGAGCAAAAAATGAAGAAAGCAAATGCAATTATACGAGACAGTTATTCACGAAAGCTCCAACGAAGGAGCAGACACATCAGGAGAAATTTTAAAAAAATTGAAATTATGTACCCTATTTACATTATGTACACAGAAAATCAGACATATTTCAGTGGTTTTAGACAAGATGGAGCTGAAGTAGCCAAATGAGTTCTTGCCTTAAAGAAGCAGATTGCAGTGATTAAGAAAGAAAAACAGTCACAGGTGCTGTAGGGGTGTTACCAGCATGCAGCATCCTTCGTTTGCCCATTTTGTCATTTTGCCTGCTTCTTTTATGCCTATCTTTTTTTCGCCCATGGTTCCGTCTTTGTACTGGCCATTTCCACGCCATGTTTTTTTTCTCCCTAATTTTTTATCCTTTTTTTATGCCAGTCCTTTCCTTTCCTTTCGAGTTTCCTGTTCCCATTTCAACATGTAGCACAGCCAGCTGGACAGTTCTTCTTCTTCTTTCCTTGGTTAACCTCCCTAGCTTTCTTCTACAGTTTCTTCCTTTCTTTGAAGTCGCACATTAAGTCATCTTAGCCTTGCTCTTACCATGACAAACTTCCCTAGAGGTCTGGTGGTATTACTGGTGGTGAAATAAAATTTGTTGGATGAGAATTGCTTGTACAATAGACCCTCTTGCTTTTTCTGTGTTTATTTTTGCTTATGATACACGGGCTGATGGCATTGCGATGACCCATTATTTTTTATGAAAATAAGAATGCTGATGACCACAATCTGAATGAGCATTAGCCAGAACTTTCATAATCAGCTACAGCATTACTGGAACCCAGCTTCGGTAATGCAACTTCGTCACCATCCTTGTTGCTGTGAGCACGCTGGAATGGAAGCGTGGAAATTCTACAAGGTCTGGTGTGACACCTTTGTGGCCACCGGTTTGATGTTGGCATAAATGAAAGTCTGTGCTACACATATCGAATTCCTTCGTTCTATCGCGTATCGCATTTGCATATCGCATTCCTTCCTTGTATCTAGTGTATACAGCTGAAGAACGTCCCTAGATGGCCCTGGCTGAACCGATACGTGCAGATGTAACTGTCGCAAATAATAAAATTGAGAGTTCAATTTATATTCGGCTTTCTTAATGACTGCCATATGCAATGCACATTTAGTGTCTGAATACTCTATATTAGCCATTGATAGTCTCATGCTAGGCAGTCTGATTCACCTGCTATAGTTATGTTTGGTAGCTGCTTCAACATTAACCACTATGATTAAACTAAAGAGCGGCAATATCAATTTATAGGTGCACTCAAATTAATTTACTTTTCAAGGGAGACGTATATCCTTCGTCGACTTCGCCTTGCACAAAATACATGACGGTCCCATCGCGACCCAAGAAAACGCATGTGTGTTACGTCAACATGCTTCCTAGGGGGTTTCTGCTGACAGATTTCCGGCCGAACCCGCAGGCATTTCAGGCAAAACCGCCTGCAGGCGGGGTGGTCCTGATAATTGGGCGTGAACAGAAGTGGCCGTTTCCGTTCATTGGCGAAGGCACCCAGGAAAGGACAGAATAATTTTTCTTAACGCCCCACTACACGGGTGCCCATCTCACATGAAGGAAGTTTACTCCTCCCACACCTCCTCTGTGCAGGTATATACATGGGCCATATGAGAGCAGAGGTGCAAGTATACGTAATTAAACAACGTCGCTGATCCACCGAATTTAAGAAATGTGCCATGTAAAGCATCAAATATATTCTGGAAAATTTCAGATTGCGCGTTTCAGCGATCGAAGGAGCATTCACCAATCGCACACACCCATACAGGATATTTCTGCACCTACATTCGGGATTACCTTTCGGCTTCGCCTTGTCCTCCTCTAGAAAACCACCCTATCGTGAAAATAAAGTTACCATTATTATTATTAGTGGCGGTTGTTTTATCTCTCATTCAAGTAAAACACCGTTCAGTGAAAGTATAACAGCACCCGTAAACAAGAGCCTAGTTATACGCTAGGCATGGTAAAATGGTTTGTGCATTTGTTTGTTTTTAATTTACGAATCATATACAATTAAAAGGAGCCGATCTGCCCAGACATGTTTCGCGTAACATGATATGACCGGCTGACGGCGAGTTCAAATCGGCAGCAGCCACTACGGACATGTAGAGAAGGTGTCCTTGAAGATAGGCGGCGGGGGCTTTATTCCGTATCGTCGGCAGTCTTCGCGAGCTTGTCTTCGCAAGCAACGAATTGACACAGCAGGCACTATGGCGTGTTAGAGTGAACCTTTGTAAATTAGCCCCACACGACTGACGCTCCTCGCAATATACCGAAACCGAATTTGGCGCCTCAGCTCCACGTCTTCTTTTTGCTTATAATTTCATTTATTTTTGTTCGTCAAACATAAATACTTCATAAAAACTAATAAAAAGCGTACAAACTTGTAAAGAAACTCAGTTATTGCCATAAAAGTTGCCTAATTTTAGCTTAGGGCCCTAAATTTGTGCCTCATTTTCAAGAAAAATTGTTAGCCATATCTTCAACTGCTGATCTGGCAACTACAGCGTGGCATCATGGCGGCATTTGTGTTTAGACACATTTTTGAGCCAGCTTTACCCGCCTGTGCAGTACTCTCTTTCCTCTGTCTCCTCTTCTTCGGACGCGGTGCGCGTATAACCGGTGTGCCGCTCTAAGGCGGCCTTTCGGTCGACGGTTGCTCTCCGCCTGCGCTTGAACCCCCTCAGCCTCGCATCACACCAGGGTTCCCGCGAGTAGAGGTGGGCATCATTTTTTATATGGTCATGGCGGACTTCTACCTATGGTGAACAATATTTCAGGCACATCTTACACCATTTACGCCAACGACATCGCCATCTGGTCGACAGGTGGCTCTTTCGGCCAAAAAGAGCAGGCTCAGCAACAGGGACTGAACACAATCACTGACTTTCTGTAGTCAGTGGGTCTTTCGCCTTCCCCCGAAGAGGCAGTGTTTGTAATGGTAGCCAATGCCCGACTTCGCAAGCAGCAAGTGAAGGACCACATCAGCTTATCTATGAACGGAGTGAGTCTGCAAGCGAAAGAGAGCGTTGCCATTCTCGGTCTCCCTACTGATAAAGATTATAGATGCGGAACATGGATTTCGCAACTTCTCCGCACGTGAAGGAGCACAACCCACCTAATTAAATGAGTTACGTCCAAATTATGGTGAACTGATGGGAGCTCTCTACGCACACTTGTAAAAAGTCTCCCGATTTCCAAAACAATGTATGGCATCAACTATACATACCTCAAAAAGAAAAATTTGCAGAAGCTTGAAATTCTGCATTGTATAGCTCTGCGCGTGGTTACAAGATTGCCAAAATGTACAGCGAAGGACTTTCTTTACGCCCAAGCGCGAGCTAATAGACTTGACGACACAGCCGAAGACAGACGGATTGGACAATTTCAGCGTCTGGGCAGCACCAATGCAGGCAGGAAAGTTCTTCTGAGAGCTGGTTTGAAGCTTCCCTGCAGACATCCGCATGATCTGCCGCTTCCGCCTTGGGAGGACATTTTTTTGACAATGAACAAGCCACTGCCAAAAAATGTCGGTCACGACAACGCAAGACGAAGGAAAGGGGAGGGAAAAGATGCTTCCTAGAACTAGCCAGTGGGGACAGCGATATACCAGCCAATCGTACCCTGCATGTCTACACAGACGCCGCAGTTGAACATGACCACACCTCACTCTGCTGGTACAGCCTCGAAGATCGAAACCTAAATGCACACGTGCTCTTCGTCAAAATTTCAAACGAGAAGCCGAGCTACGGGCCATGCTGCTTGCCTTGACTGAACATGCAGGCAAACCTCTATGCACCGCCGGCCTTCCTTAACACCTAATTTACACTGACTCAATGAACGCAATTCGAGCACTTGATTCACGCAAAACTACTAGCCGCACTGTCCGCAGAATAAAGAGATTTATTTCTGAATGCCAAAAGATTGGTCTACAATACCAAATCCGATGGGGCACTGGACATGAATCGATTGAAGGCAATGAAGAGGCACACAAAATTGCCCGGGAGCAATTTCGTATTCACCCCGAGCAAGACTGTTCAGAATGCGCTGATTCAGATGCGAAGGCCCACATCGACACAGAGGACGGTGCTGCTTTGGCGAAGGCCGAGCGGAAGGTCCTTCTCCAAAATAAAATTCCGGAAGACCCCAACCCGTTGCCCCCCGGATTAAACCGATGGACAACAGTGCGGCTAAGGCGTATAAGAACGGGCACGGCCCTTACGCCTAGTCCGGCTCACTATTTCTTCCGGCGTGGAAACCCATACAGCTCTCCGAACGGCCAAATATGGTACCGGTGCCCTGTACAGTGCGCGACACTTCCTATGGGAATGTTCGGTGCTCGGTGTTCCTAGAGAACGCTGCCTAAAGACACTTGGTCCGCTACGACCGGCAGACGACGAACTTTGGGTCAATCCGCTTGGAGACCCACCTCACAGGAAGCACCTGCTGGACACTCTGTTGATTTTCATCAGAGAAGCCGGCGTTGAGGACTGCTTCTAGATGCCTTTCTTTCCACGGTCTCCCTACTCCTTTTTTTCCCATTCCTTTTCCGACTATTGACCGAGGCCTCCGGTCATGTCAACGGGACATCTCTCCCTCTTTTTTCCAATAAACGTGTGTTCATTCATTCATTCATTTATCGTCATCGCGGCCGCCAGTTTCTCTTGACGCGCTTCGTGTCATCATTCCTGGCGAAAACTTTACTCGCAAGATAGGATATAATCAACGGCGCGTGTCTATTATCGCAGGCGATCTTTGCGCATTTAAACAGGTGTTGTTCAGCATCTTTGTCGTCCGACAGGAAGCGGATCACCCAAACCATGGGAAGGAAGATTGGGACCGGAAGAAACAGCGTCACGCCAGATGGAGGGTGATGGTATAGAGTCCATAGAAAAAAGACCAACTACTGCAGGGAGCTTCGTCGAACAAGAGCTGTGAAGAGCAAAGTGAAAAAGAGGAAACAAATTTGAAAATGTGGGGCTGTTGCTATTACTTTCTTCGAAACACACGGCCACTTGTGTGACTTGCCCGTACTTGAGAGCTTTAAGGAGCGAATGGGCTCGGTTTTGGAAATTCACAAAGCTGGGAATCGGAAAAGTAAAAGTTGTAGAATAATGCGTGGCATGTGAACGTGATGGCACAAGAGGACAGGTGCACACCAGCCGCGCAGGATCCCGATTATAGTGAGGCTGTGTTGTGTGCCAGTGTTGTTGTTGATGAGTTCATGAGAATGAAAGAAAAGAAACTGACGCAAGCATGGTATAGCAGAAAGGAAGCCTGTAGAATGCCAAAAGTCATGCCGAAAGACAAAAAAATAAAAGCAAAAAAATACGCCAGTGCAATATATCAGGTAAGAATTATCGCATGTACAATCATCAGTTCTTAATACTTATCGCAAGTACAATGTACCAGTTGGTAATAGGAATTGCCCAGCTTTCTCCTTCAAATCAGGTAATCATTCTGGACGAACGGCTTCGATAACAGACAGCAACAATTATTTTGGTAGTGGCGCGCTTCCTTCACCCGCTTTCTTTTTTTGCCACGGGGCTTTAGTCATGTGATTGCATTGTCTGCCACCGACGGCAGAAATGGTCAGAAACTGCTTCTTATGACGGCGAATTTCAAAGAGCCCATAAGAACGCCTACAGTAAAAAAATAACGGAGTCTGTAGTGAAATACAGATAAATACAATAGGAGCGCGATAAATTAATGTACATAGTTGTATTTGCTTGCTTGCCCCCCACAGCCACCAGTGCAGCAGTGCGACGAGAGACAGCCGTGAAAAATGCGTCACGCCCTATTCGCGCCTCCTTGAAACGCGCTGCCCTGGACCGGTTACGTCAGCCCACTAGTCAGCAAATAGCGTGAATTGCCGTTTTAAAGTGCTTGAACTCCGCCTAGAAATATTATCATTACGTTACCTGGGTGTCGCTAGAGCTACTGTTTCCCGAGTTTTGCTCAATCTCTGGCCTTCTGGAATGGCACCCCTGAAGTGAAATTTACTGCCAAAAGGGAGATGGCTTAATATACCAAAGTCACACAGATAAATGTGCTAGAAAACATGCACATTTGGAATTGAAATAGGAGGGCTGGTGTGGTGCGACGACTGTCTCCTCGCATTGCGCCACTTCTGCCGCGACTGTATACATGTGCCTAAAGCCGAGTTTGCGATTACAAAAAAAAATAACTTTGGAATTCACATGATAATAGGACTGCCTCACGATTGGTTAGTTTTTAAGTCCAAATTTTTAACCAACCTCCGCGATATGTATGCATGCAGACTAAGAATTTAAAGATCGTTTGTAAAGAGGTAGTGCAGTGCGTACATTATGATACAGTGGTATTGAAAGGCTGTTTCAGTGATATGTACGTTCAAAACCGATTAAAAAGTTCCCCGTTCCCTCAACCCCGAGTCGCCAAGAACTGTATTTGTGAGGCTCCTAAGGTGACATAATCAATGTTCTGCTCCAATCCAATGTTTTTCTGCTCCGAAATCAAGATTTCACTGCTCTAACAACTGCTCCCTAATATGATTCGGCTGTCTCCACCGAATCATTAATAATCCGCCATATATACCACTTTACAAGTGCAAAGTGGCCACTAACACGATGTCAGCGAAACGCCCCAATGCCTCAACAAATACAATTTGTCGTGACAAGCAAGCGCACATCGGGACGATGGCCATGCTTGGGAGCATCAGACATAACACTTTAGTCTTATGTATTATGCGTTTCCAATTTACTGGCAGCAAGCTTACTCAAACCCTGTCACTGTGCGTTTATAGATCTCTTTTTAAGGACAGAATAAATATTCAATAAAACGGTGCTGGATGAAACGTCTTCGATGAAACGGCTTTCGATGAGACACTGTTCGATGAAACGACACTCGATGAAACAGCTTCTAGAAAGCGGTGATCGATCAAGTGTCCGGAACCAGCGTAAGCCCCATACTGAAGAAAGTACATCCAGAATACAACACAGAAAAGACGACGGTGAGAGCCGAGTAAATCGTCGAGCAACACGGCGACAACGAGAGAACGAGATACGTCGACGCGGTGGACTATGACCAAGGCAGATCTATCGCGGTCACGATCAGCGCAAGAACGGGAATAAGAGCTACGGCAGCGAGCGGAAGCTGAGAGAACGCAACGAACCCCAAGAAAATCGCTATACCCCAGGCAATGAATGAAGCCGACTGCGACACAATATTGTTCGACTCCAAAGAAGTCATGCGAAGCCTGGCGATCGGACGCGCATGCAGCAAAGCAATTGAGATCATTAAGAGTTCGGGTACCCGAAAAGCCCGCAGGGAGGAAGTGAGGTGGATTCCTGTGCAACCAGACGGCCCACCACAACGAGACGGCCCACTTGGAGGCACGTGCTCTAACACACCACGCCCCAAGAGTGGAACGCCGACCCGAGGACGAATGGTGGACTGAGTCTATAGATAGGACCCGAGGCTACGGTGAAGCAATGAAGAACGCGCAGCTGTCCAGAAGAGAATACCCAGCGCGTCATCGGGCGCTGAGCAGCGAAGAGGCGATGATTCTTAGAAAGCCACAGAAGGCGTCTGTGCCGTCACCAGTGGCACTACACCACATGTACCCAGACGAGTACCCAAGTAGCCAATGCGATATATGCAAAAGGGGCTAGCCAACCGGTGGCACATCATGTGGGACTGCGCCACATACCTTGAAGACGCCAACTTCATAAAGTACCCAGCGCAACTATCGGAAGCCATTGAATCAAGGGGCAAGCCGAATCAGGTGTGTGTCATCCAGCATGTCTTCACTGCACTCAGAAAGCACGGACTCAAAGGGGTCTAGAAGGGTAGCGAAGATGCGACGATGGGCTCGTAGTGACGGGGTTCCTAACAAATCCGCGCCCACTGCAGGATCGATGCGAATTTCTTTACAGAGCAGTTCCTTTATCAATTCCTTTACAGTGCAGTCCGTCTCTACTTCTTAATAATACGCTGTAATTCTGTATTTGCCAGGGTAGTGTTATACCTGTTGATACATTTCCCTCGATGATATTCTCCCATCATTTGGTGACCCCCTCATATGGGTAGAGGTGCGTGCTGGAATCGCGTTTTTAGCGCAGTGGCTACATTTAACCAAATCTGACCAGCACGCCTGGGCCGTACGTTCTGGGTACAAGGCTGCGGTTACATTGTTAGCTTTGATTGTCACCTTGTAATCTATTTGTGCACGCCAGCTTGTGTGATTGCTTTTCTCTGTACTTTCGTGTTCATATTACTGTTTTCTAATATTCCTTGGTGATACCCCAGGGTTTTCCGAGGCGGCCATGTGCCGACATGATGTGTACGTCAGGAGGCACGCCATGTGCGTGTACCTGTCTTTTATTTTTCTTTTCATTCCCTGTTCGGTCATTTTCTGTACGGTCATTTTCTAAAAACCTCGGTCTCACTGCTTTTGTGTGTGCTTCCCTTTCCTCGCACCACCATGTATAGTACTCTCGAATGTTTAAATCACGTGACTGCATGATCAGATGCGCACCACATGCGTGCATGGGCAAACATTTTTTGAGGCCTCTTTTTTCCCCTGTTGCCATTGCCTTGTTCAGCTATTGCCTTGTTTAGTTGATTCATTTTCTTCTCTGTCTCATGTTCGAACGACATGATTTTGATTTTTTGTTATCTATTCTGTTTTCCTCCCTCTTGTATTCCCTTGCTACAAATATATATATTGTGAGCGTGAACTTGGCATACGAGAGGTTTAGCAACAGGAGCGGCCAATATATCTTTTGCGCTTCGTTGTCGTTTCGACATAGTGCGCGATCATCATCTCATTTTCATCTTCCTTCTGGACCGGTGATCATCATCTCCACTTCAGACACGGTTGCTGTTCTTTCGTGGCCGTGCACCGCGCTCGCCAATAAAGCGGACCTCAAGCGTTTTCGACGACTCCCTCAAGTGGTGGAGGGTGCATTTGATCCCACCGTCTAACTCTCGCGGTCGCACCACTAGAGCTCCGATCAGGTCTCCGGTTACTACTCCCACCAGCTCCAGGCAGCGCGAGAGCAGTCACTGGGGCAGCAACGCTGCGACCCCGGTCCACGCTGGCATCATAATCACGAGCTGTCAGCGCAATCCTACGTCTTTCTCCAGCCTCCGGGGTGACGATGTTGAAGATTGGCTGGATCAATTCAACCGGGTAAGCCCTTCAACCTACGGGACGATACAATCAAGCGGAAGAATGTCTCGGGTTCCCTTACTGAAGTAGCGAAGACCTGGTTTCTCAACAATGAGTCAGACATGCCCGATTGGACCACCTTTAATGAAGAGCTACGTAAAATGTTCGGCACGTCGGCAACTCGGTGGGATGCCGCCAAAAAGAAACGCACGGAAAGGCTGCAGCAGTCGTACGAGACATACTCTTCGTACATCGAAGAAGTTATCGCGCTTTGCTGACGAACTGACACGGACATGCCCGAAACAGAAGGGGATGTCCTCTCTCGCCTTTATTGATGTGGTGCTACAGGACCCTATGAAGATTGCTGACGTGCGCACGATCTGTCAGCGCCTGGACCACCTGCAGTCCAATCGCATTTAACAGGATTGTTTCCTACCAGCTCCTTTCGAAATCAGAGCTTCGTACATTGAACTTTGAAGCAGATGAAGAAGAAGAGGAAGAAGAAGGATAGAAGGAGAAAAGAAGGAGAAGGATAGGAAGAGGAACAGGAAGAAGAAGGAGGATAGAAGGAGAACAGGAGAAGGAGAAGGAGAGGAAGAAGAAGAGAAAGAAAGAGATGAAGAAGAAGAAGTAGAAGAAGAAGAAGTAGAAGAAGAAGAAGAAGGCTTTATGTTTAAGCAGACGTTTTTCTAATGCCTGCTGACGGGGCAGGAGCTACAGGCATTGAGTGCCTGACGAGGGCTGCTGCCCCTCTGGAGTTCACAACAAAGGCGTTCGCAGGAGAGGGCAAGTTCAAATCAAATATGCGTGCTTAGCAATAAGATCCAGCAATACAGAGAGAAAAAAATAGGTAGATTAGGAAAAATACAAAAATCGTACATTTCAAATAATTAGAATCCGAAGTTATACAATATACATTAAACGTTTTTCTGGAATACCTGTTACCAGCAGATACAATAGAACACGAAACATTTCTTGACTCATTATTCGTCATGTCTATGAAAAAATCCCGTGTTCACACGATACAGTTTAAATTCCTTAGAATGAGACACGCCTAGTGATTGTCAGATCTCACTTTCTTTTCAATAAACATCACCTTGGTTTGTCTTAAATACAGTTGCACTAGTGCTAAATTTTAAATTTTCCGCTAAGATAACTAGGACTTGTGGTACCTAATAAGTGGCCAATTGTTTGCCGTAATTAGTCGTAATTTCAGGTGTACGTCTTATTGAATGCCGTACACAGTAATGGCGGTTTTCTGCTTCACCATCTACATATAACTTGTTGTTGTGTACCATCTGGAGAAGTCTAAAGTAAAGGAGCTGGTCAGTTCTAAGTATTGCGTGTTGTGAAAAAAATGTGAAACTGGCAGGTCTTGGAATTTCCCTTGAAAATTTTTGAAACAACGTAATACATTTTTCTGCAGGACACTTAGTTTATTGTAATTATTGTCTTAGGTTGTTCCCCACACCAAGATTCGGTACGTTAGTTTTGAATAGAATAGAGAATAATACATGTTTCTTTTTAACCTTAGCGGTAATTATTGTGATATTTTACAAAGGCATCCAACTGTTCGGGCCAGAGCCGTAACTAAATGATTTACGTGTACTGAACAGTTTAACTGATCTCGGAACCAAATACCAAGGAACGTTTGTACACGTACCCGCGCAATAACATGATCTTCGTATTTGTGGTTTATATCTTTGTTAAAGGGCTTATTCATTGGATGAAAAATTATATAGTTTGTCTTTGTGGCATTTATTCGCAGCGTGTTTTGTTGTAACCAGTTTGAAATATGCACCAGATATTCCAGAAAAGACATTCCAGAGAGATATTCGAGATATTCAAGATTCCAGAAATGTTAACCTGTTTGACGAGAAAAAAATATTCGTGTAGCTCTTCGTGAACTATCATCCGCGAAGAGCTACAGCAGCGTGAGGAAACCTGCTTCCAGGGCCTGCGCGACTTGATAAAGCAGGAGCTAGCATGTGTGACTGCCGTTCAACAGCCCGGTCCTCCTGCTCCGCTACGCGCCCAGTGCTACCCTCAAGCTGTTACCAGACCAACCCTGCCTATGGAGCCAATTACTCCTCCGACTGATCACGGCCAGTTGACCACTATTTCTGCACATGTACCTTCGCCGCCTCCCTTTCCAGCATGGCCAGCAACCCGGCCAACGAGTGACCGGCCAGTGTGCTCCTATTGTGGCATTTGGGGCCACATTTCACGTTTTTTCCGACGACGCCACCTGGACGCGCGCCGTGGTGACGCACCATACGAATGCGACACCAATTTCGGCTATCTCGTCTACGCGTCTACTCACCACCTCCGCGCCAACGTTTTTCTCCTCGTGATGCTACCAACTTTTCTCAAGACTCGCGCCAGGCTAGCCGTCGCTCTCCTACCCCCAACCGTCGCTGTATATCGCCCTTGCTCCCAGCCTCCTACGATCGTGAGCACCGAGAGGAAAACTAGATGTGGCAGTTTCTGGGGGGGAAACTGCGTCACAAAAGAACAGTGCAAGTCCCTCGTACCGGCCATAGAATGCGTCGACTGTTACAGTTGAGGGAATTAGCTTTGCAGCATTTGTGGACACCGGCGCCAGCATATCTATAATTAAGGAAAGATTGTGCTCTGGATTACGCAAAGTGAAAACTCCTTACTCTGGTCCAGCTCTACGTGGTGCGAACGTGGCTATTGTTCAACGCTTAGGACATTGTACAGCGCGTGTGCTCGTCAACGGCATTCCACACCGTCCACACCGTCGTGTGAGGCGTCTGCTACGAACATTGTACACGTTAAGCGTCTAATACCTAGTTTTCACTCAGACGTTGTAGCCCCATAGCGCCGGCAGGGGCCCATTCCGCCGGGGGATAATGACACAATGCACTAACACTTGAGTAACAGACCACGTGTTTATGAGGAACTATGCCATAGTTTCCAAAAACGGAGATTGTACGAATAGGTCCCATAGAAGGACGAGGTGCAGTTGTTGTGCATTCCTCTGGGTGTAATAGCGGCGCCCAGTCTCTTGTCTCTTAAATACGGAAAATAAATTGCTCTACAGATTCTTCGCCTTGCATCAATATGTATAACTTCTAAAGAATAATATTTTACAGGTAGGGTAACAAATACATCGACAACATTTCCTACGCTAATACCTACATAACCAAGTTTTTATCTTTCTACAGATGCATAGATAGATGGCGTCTATTGAGCGAAAATGAAGCGGTTGGTCCAAATATGCAATATTTTACGAAACTTTTTGTTCATAATACTATACAAAAAACGAGTTTTTTAAACGTTTGGTTGTTCTGTTGGAAATTTTGTTTTCAAGCAAATTTTAATAAAACCTGCTGCCGTGCGGGAAGACACAGATTTGGAAAAAAATGCAGCCACCAGAAATTGCGCGTCACCCGCCCCTATGGCAATGTTTTCTCGCGAAGTACGCATGCTCTAATGAAACAGATGTAAGCTATTGACTGGCATCCGCAGGCCTCGTCCAACATGAGCAAAAGCCATAAATGTGTGTGTACACCTATCTTCAATCTATACTGGAATGAGCGCTAGGCGAGATTGAGGATCTTCACGAGAGAATCTCGGTAGTTACCACCGAGCTGAAATCGTTTTTCGAAGTCGATTGGAACGGTAGAGCCACGGGAGCATTAGTGCGTTTCTCGTCGACGAATGTAAGCACGCGGGGAGGACCTGCATCCTAACGTGTTTGAGCAGTAATAGTTTGCGACGGGCAGAGTGTTGCTGCAAATGCCTAATCCTGACGCGCACATTAAAAATAGGGAAGACGATTGCCTTTTGGCTGGCAAACTTCCGTTTTTGGAGCTGCAGCTTATAAACCAAATGCTGCTATACCCTCGCGTAGAGCTACTTGATCGTTATTTTCTGCCCAAAATACATGACAGCACGAGGCGGCAACGCCGGCATGCTGACCGTACTCAATAAATCGTTGCATTCCATGTTCGGTTCTTGTCGCTTCCCCGGTAAAGCCCATTACAGTTCACGACGGATCACGCGCAATTCAAGCAAAGACCTTCTCCTTCAAGCCATGGTACAACAGACGCACGGAATAGTTTTCTGGCTTATTCGGGTCTGGCTACCTAAATACTCTGAACATACTCTCCCCAAACATGGCAACTGTCTCCTTTGTCTTTTGTTCTGACACCTAAAAGTCGAGCTCAGCCCTTTCTTTTGTTTCGCAACTGCTGTATGCAAATATAGGTAACCGCCGAAATTCTCGCCAGGTGGTCGAGATAATTCGCGGTTTTCGAATTACATCCCTTTGGCATATTCAAGAGGAAAGTGGGCATTACGGGGCTTCTACTCTTCATTTCCCTCATTGAAGGTTCCCACACGGTCGTAGCTGTCGTGCGCAAAAGAAACTGTCGCCGCGAGAAGGTCTCGGCATCGGCATGGCGTGAAGTACGAAGGAGTCGACATCCGGTGTACTGACTTTGCACAGTCATCCTGGATGTCATCATAACTCACCTTCAAGGGCAGAGCGCTGAGTTCTAGTTGTAGGCTTTCCAAGTGGCTGCTCCTCTTGTGGATCGGTGGTGTCCCTAAAATTCTAGCAAACAAGAAAGTCTTCTGGTTCATAGGGCATTGTTGCGATTCAGAATGAAAGAAACGTGACTGAAATGACGCAATTTTAAGGAAGAAACCAGGGTCCCTTTTGAAGATTGCTTTTATATGCGAAGCGGTGCCCCCGAACAACCGCAGGAAGGCAGCAGGAAGATGAACCCACACAAAAAGCCCACCCAGCTGCTCTCCCCGTTACCTAGAAAAGTCGCTTGGCAGCAGTTGCATGATGCCAAGCTATGGGTGTTGGAATAACACCTAGTCATGTGAACTTTAGCAGTTACTTACTCTCCGAATGGGCTGATGCTCCGGAAATAATCGTGGCCGCAAAGTTCTTATCACTGAAGTGAAAATAAACAGGAAATATCAAATTGAAGCTGCAAAGAAGACTGGAGCTACTGCTTTGATTTAGAACATTGCCCGTATCATTAGTTTTCGATTGCTATCTAGCAACGCAATATTAAAAAAAAATTTAGGCGCACTAGGAACAAACATGGGACAAGCTAAAAGAACGCTTACAACAAAGCATTGAAATGGAGGCAGTTATACAAAAAACAAGTGACATCATTCACAGGGCCATCATTCTGACTGAGAAGACACCCTTACTGCACACGAATAACATTTGTAGGGAAGAAGAAAGATCTTCCCATAATGGGAAAGTGGCAGTTTATCTTTAACTCCCATTTTTGTGAACGGAAAAGAAACATTCAAAAGGACACAGGAAATTTCTACAACGTTACAAACATCGTATTCTATATTCATTTTCACAGGAACTTGAATTTGGGTGCCTCCACAAGTAGGTTTTTAGAACCGTATCATGCGACTGACTGTTTGGCTTTCTTACAGTCGCCATTTTTATCGGAAACTACCACATTCCAGTTTTTTTAATGATCTTTTAAAAAGTTGGGAAGTTTTTGCATCCGTCATAATTATTCAGTTCTTTTAGCCTGCACGTAGTTTCCGGTTACTAATGAATTGTTATCATTGATGTCGATATCATTGATGCGGAAACATTACATAACATCAAGGATTGGTGTTTGCTTTATCTGTTATAGCGAAACTTTTTTGCTCAAAAAAGTCTAAGTGTGCAGTGATTGGACGTCGTGACCGGCGTCATCACTCAGTGTGCAACCGCTGGTTCCAAAATAGCCAGAATGTACTAAAGATATCAAAATGTGTTTGATTCCCTGAAGTAAGCGATGATTTGCAACATAAAACTATTTCTACCCGGAAGCGTACTTTTTCTTGGCAAAATACTTCGCGAGAGGCGTTAATATGACCACTTGACGAAAGACGAAGCTCGCCAACTAATGGCGCTCGTTTTTGTAGTGGTAGGGCCCATGGTAGGATTTGTTCCGCTTTAAAACTCTGAATAACTAGCCTAGTTTACTACGCTGCTTCTCTTCTGTGAAGTGAACACTTCGTGTTCACTACATAGAAACACCGGCACACATACATGCCTAGAGAAATGTTGAGTCCTTGCGTCCTTCGCGTACTAAGCCTGTGATGAGCATGTTACAAATAAAGCAAACGTTAAGCAAATAATACATAATTGCCTGTTCTTCATGGCGCAGTTTCAGCATTGTAGTCTTTGTAAGTTGTTTCCCACGCTGTACATGGATCAAGTAAATTACACTTGAATTGTTCGAGATATGCCTAGTTCTAAGCCTGAAATAACCGTCTAGCAAGAGCTCACGACGTCAGTTTTATGAAATGTTTTTAGGCGCGAAGCATTTAGTGGCTGGGGCGGCCGGTGTCTCGAGTAATGATCCTTTTATGTCGTCGTGGTAGTAAAACACCCGGACACCTATTTTCTAACTTCTTGCACTAAACCACAACGCTCCGTGTATCAATACCCGTAGAACGCTTCGTGCGTCAGTTCCTGAGACTTTTACAGCAAAATTGTATACCTCTACCACCGAGCAGTTTGACCTCCGTCGGCAAACACACGGATGTGCCCAGAATGCACTTTTTCACTTGTTGCTTCGCCCTGTCCAACGTTTACGTTAGTCGAGATGGCCAGATATTTTTTTCTTATAATGTTGGGGTTGGCTTGCGGAGTTTCTAATGTACCTTGTTGCCTGTATACTGGGAAGAGTTGGCGGTACGGCTTGAAGAATGTTTATGAGAATTTATCCGCTCGCAGTGCGTTTAGTAACGTCGGTGGTGACTCAAATCTGATGCCTTCTTTTGTCCCACAATGTGTTCATCGTACAACGGGTCGCCGTACAGACTCCATGGTAGAACTACACGTTCTGCCAGACGGGAGGCGTTGCCCAATGGTGGCGTTTGCCAGCAGGTTTGTTGTTGCTGCTGTTCCTTCACTCATACCACATAAGCACGTGAAAACGCATCCGCAGAAATCCAGGTTTCCGAATTATTCGAGATCGTTGTTACTGCAATTCTCTGTATTGTGAATTGTTTAACTACAAGTAGTAAGCGTCTTGCCGTTTTGTTTTATTTTGTTTTCAGCAAAGGGCGTACTACTAAACTACAGTAAAAGTTTGTTTATTCGCCAACAAGGGGTAGCTGTCGGAGCTGGTATAGTGAGTGTTCGAATTAACGAAAGTGAACAAGAACAACTGTACACGGTGATGGGAAAGAACTACAAGTCAAACCTGAATTGTTGAAAAGCTCCGCAATTGCCGTCTGCCTCGCGCCATACAAGGTGACGGCGAGCTCTGTTTTCCCTAGGTAGCGGATATGATGGCAAATGTCGTCTTCGCCTCTTTCAAGAGTCTAAACAGATGGCCGGTATTCCAATCCGGTCTCGACATTCGAGTCTACGGCTACTCACGTGTTGCGTCCTCCCGCTCTCCGTCGTCACTGGCAGCGACTAGTTTCGTTAATGACGTAAGAAATAATGACCGCATCTGTCCGTGCATTCCAACGCACTGAACTCGAATTCACACCGACGTAGTCCACAAAGATATCTTTGAAACTGTTCTTTACGCAGGGTTTTATTGTTTTTGCCTAACTTTACCTTTTCTCTGTATTTTTCATCACGTTTCTAAGGTTACCCAGCATCGCTTGTAGGCAGCGGACGCGTTTTTGTGGCACTAGGCACCAATCCGCTAAGGGGGAAGGGCTCATTGGGAATTATCGGTGGGCCAGTTATTTCACATACCAATTAACAGGCTTTTGTGTGATCTTGGCCGACTAATCCTATGATTCGAATTATCCGTAACTTAGAATCTTAGGTTGGGCGAATGTCTCAAAAAACAGTTTTCACATTATTCCAGCTTTGTCTAACCTATTCTGTACTTTCACCTTGGAGCATAAGAAATTCGCTTGAAGACTTCCATGTTATGTACCTTTGTATCGATAATCTTAGAGTCCAGAGCAGTGATATATATACCGTATGAGAACGGCCCTTTTACAAAGACCCCCTTTCGTGATACATATCGTACAAAAACAACTAAGTTTTAGCAAAGAAGCACGCTGTCGGCCGCTAGTGGGGTTTGTCGGTGGCGATGACCACGGCCTCGGCGTCGGCGTTGTAACCGAGCGAGCGAAAGCAGGAGAAACACGACGGAGGAAAATACGGTTAAAGTGAGAAGGCGAGGGCAGTGTGGTAAGGCTACACGGGACGCTATGAGGAGTTTAAGGGGAAATTGTGAGGGGGAGGACGGCACGTGCTGCTTTGGCGCCACTTCTCTCACTGCCGCCCCCTCACACTATCAGCAGATCTACTATTCCGTGAGTGGCTCATTCGAACCACGCAACATTGGCGCGGTAGGTTTAACACCACTTGCATTGTGGTAGCCGGTGGCAGCGACGCGCTGCGAGATAACGCCACAGTGGCGTGCGCCGCCATGCACTCGCTAACCGCGCAATATCATGATGCGGGTTGGATTTTTTTGGCGCAAGGCCAACTTTGGCAAAGAGAGCCAAATCAGTGCTCATGTATGAAGGGTGAAAATGTAAACACTAACATCACTCAATAAGAACAAGAGTAAAATCAGTTGAAGACAATGATGGTGGCTGGTGTATAGGGCCAGTTTTACTTATGCATGAGGTTAAAAAACTTAACCCGCCACGGTTGGTCAGTGGTTAAGGCGTGGCGCTGCTGGGCACGAGGTCGCGGGTTCGATTCCTGTCCGCGGCGGCCACTTTTCTGATTAACGCAAAAAGCAAAAACGCCCCTGTGTAGGAGAATTTGGCGCACGTAAAGATCCCCAGCGGGTCAAAAGTAATCTGGAACCCTTCACTACGGCGCGCCTCATCGCCTGCTTTGCGTCAGTGCGTTAAACGCTACAATCAATCAATCAATCAATCAATCAATCAATCAATCAATCAATCAATCAATCAATCAATCAATCAATCAATCAATCAATCAATCAATCAATCAATCAATCAATCAACCAATCAATTAGTCAATCAATCAATCAATCAATCAATCAATCAATCAATCAATCAATCAATCAATCAATCAATCAATCAATCAATCAATCAATCAAAACTAAATACCTGACAAATATTTAAAGAAGGGTTCAATGAAAAACATTTTATCGTCAATCCCAAAACAATGACGGGTGGAATGATATGTGTTGTCCGAAGAGTTAGGGAGAGTGTGTCGTGTTGTGTCAAGTACTTTGCTTTGAATGGGAATGCGAACTGCGGATAGCGCACCTCCGCACCTGCTGCACAGTTGTCTTGAAGAACCCGTGAGCGGATACGAGTGCATTGCATGTGCGTGCCCTATGCGATGATGATGATGAGGCTTAGTGGCTTCCCCTTCTTAACGGGGTGGCGTTGCACAGCGGCCTTAGTCGCAACGCCACTCCCTGAATGCTGTAGCCCTTTCTCCGTTCTTCTGAACTTCTCTTGAATCATTGAGCGTATGTGAAATTCCGCTTCTTCCCCTTTTAGTACCTGGCGTTCGCCGTTCATGACATGACGTCGTACTTCTTCGGTCTTTTTTTTTAATTCCTTTATATGATTCCAAAACTTTCTCGGCGCACCTTTATCCTTTGCCCGTATATTCGAGACCCATCGCTCACTTTCTCGTTTAAGTTTTGCTGTACAAGTTTTTGTACTTCCAGCTTCTTAAGGCGCTATCAATTCCACCTCAAAGTTATTTCGTCTGTTTGCATTCCAACTCGCTTGGCCTCCCTGTGCTCTCTGGAGGCTTGCTGCCTTTGTGTTATAGCTTCCTTGATTTCCTTGTTCCACCAGCTTCTAGGTTTTCTTTTTCCTTTCCAGTAGTTGCGTTCTTTCGTGTTCCTTATCTTTCCTTGAATGAAACCAATCAGTTCTCTGTATTCCCAATCTTTCGTAGGTTGTCTCTCGATTTCCGTCTGCAGGGTTTTCGCAATATTAGCCATTTGCTGATTGTTTAATTTCAAGTCGTGTACCACCGTTTTCTGGTTTTGACCTTCGATTTTTGCAAAAGTCAATGTTATCCGTTTATGGTCACTTCCTAAGCTGTGGGCACCTATTTAATCTATTTTCATTAGAGTCAACCTTTCATACACTCCTTCTGAAAGGAGGCTGTAGTCTATACTGGACTGTTTTTCCCCTCGTTCAAAAGTAATTTGTCCCTCACATTTATTCTCTCTGTTTACAACAATAAGATTACGTTCTTCACACATATCTAGTACGAGTTTGCCGTTGCGGTCTGTGTATCCGTCCAGGTCCTCAATGTGGGCATTCATGTCTCCCACTAGAATCACTTCTCCCGATTGTCTTAACTGATCGAGGTCCCGCTTAATGCATCCTACCAGTTTTTCATTCTTTTCTCTAACCTCCCTTTCATCATCTGACCACAGATAGGCAACTCCCAACAGCGTTTATCTTCCCGCTATCGTGTCCTTAACCCACATATGTTCTTCGCAGTTTTCGTTTACTATGTGCCAATTGGCTCCCTGTTGAATAAGCATGCCTTCCCCTCCCGCCCCCCTTCTAGTACCTACCGTTCTGTTACAGCCTTGCCATATATATTCATGCATTGCTGGGGGCTCTTCTAAATCTCGAAGAAAAGTTTCTGTGAAGGCATATACTTCAGTTTTTTCTTTTTCTAGTTGACCGCGAACCTCTGACCATTTTTCTCGTGATCTGCAACGGTGCATGTTTATGTAGTTAATCTTAGTCACCCCACGCTTTTTCTTTCGGTAAATTCTTTTCTGATATTTGGGATAAGAGACGGTCACCGGGGGGACGTCGCTTGCCTCCTCGCTCGGCTGCATTGCTACTTCATGCCCCATTCTAAGCTTTTGTGCGCCCTGTTTGCTAACTTTGGTACTCTCCTTTGCGCTGTACATTCGACTTCGATCGCAATCGCTTGTCGCTGCCGCATTTTCACTGTGCCTGTTATTTATTCCAGCTTCCGGGATGCCCTTGTCCCCCGTAAAAAAGCTACCGCCCGCGCAGCTAGTCGCCTCCCCACCGGCTCCGCTACGCCCTCATTGAAATGTACTCCGTCCCTACAAACGCCCGGCCCCGGCCCGCACGGTGCACTTCCCGGTTGAAGTCAACCACTTCAAAATTCATTGCTTTAGCGAGCTTCCAAATTTCCCTGTTGGCTTCTACCACTGCCCTTGTTACGTGGCCTCCTCTGCCCTCAACTTCCGGCATCGTGCAGACGGCGATCTGGACGTCGTCCGAAATCGCCCGGAGTTCACTGACCGCCTTCGCCACCCGCTTCGCTATGCCTCGTACTCTTCCCTGAAGCACGTCGTTTAAGCCCCCCATTATCACCACTAGGTGCTTCTCTGTCATTGTGTCCCACACCTGCTCTTTCGCCTTCTCCATCACCACGCTAATCGTCTTTCCAGGGAGCGTGCTAGCCTTAACTCTGTTGTCCTCCTCTACCCTCTTTGTAATCACCTGCTCGGCCCTGCGCATGTTCGAGTCGCCCACAATGGTGACTCGCCGCTCCCTTGGTTCTTTTGGCTGCGGAGGTGTTTTTGCCGCCGAGGCTTTCGCGCTAATTGCCTCTGAGTAGCTCTTGCCCGGCGGCGACTCCTTCCCTTCTTCCACAACAGCGTTAGGCCCCTCTCCGTGACCAGCGCTGCCATGTCCGCCCGCTGCCTTATGCTCGGCGGCCCTGGCCTCTTCCTTGTCTTCCCTCCTCGGATCCAGGCACCCTCGGTGCGCTTGCCCCGTGGCGTACGCCATTGCTTTCCGGAATGGCATCCCTCGGCACACACATGCTTTCTACCTGGGCTAGCTTCCCTTCTAGCACCTCCCGCTGTTGCCTTTTGGCTTTCAGCTCCTCCACTAACCCGTCCACCTGTACCTTCAGTTGCTCCTTCTCCTGCTGTAGCCGGGGGAGGCGCGACTCCATTACACACATTCTACACATTAGGTCCTGCCCTTCCGCATCCTCAGCTGTCTCGAACCTTGTATCCTCGAGTGGATACTCCCGCTTGCACATCGTGCAGGCAACGCCCGGCTTCTTCGTCGGCATGTTTCGGAGCTACCTGACTGCCGTCAACAAAGTTACTACCGCTTTCTCCCGCACGTGCTACGCTAGAAAAGAAAAGACAAACACCGTGCGATGCTTGCCTACAGCATCGTTGGTGCAATGCCAAAAAGGTGCTTAAACACACTACTAACACTAAACGTTACTTGTATTTACTCTAAAGCATTACCTCCCTAAGAGAAAAACAAAACAAAGACTTATCGCATGCGCTGTCTGGGCCGTCGTCGCTGCGCTGGGAACACACGTCCGTCGTCCGTAGCCTAGCAAAGGCGACGTCTGGGTATCTGTGGCGTGTGTGGGTGGTGTATGATCTAAAGTGTGGTTTAATTACGTGTAGCTTGTAGTGCGTCTGGTCACCCCAGTCTGTTTGCCACGTATTACGAAATTGTTGTCTGATGCCTGCATTCATGTCAGTGTACGAAACGGTAGGTATATCAACTGTGTTTTAAAATACAGCGCCTGCAGCCATTTCCTCAGCAGCCTCATTCCAAATGGTTCCACAGTTGCCTCGAACTCAGCATATAGTTATTTCGAGGTGTAAGGTACATGCGCATAGAATACACTTAAAATAACATTACTTTAATGGTTTTTATTTTGTTTGCTAGAGGACAGCGTACGGACAAGGCTAAGAGAGCCTGTAAACACGATATACTTGGTAATTTCGTTCGACAATGTTATGTAAAACATTTAGGATTCCGGAGGCTTCTGACGTTAAAATACGGTTCGGTGCTTTGGTGGCTTTACAGACAAGAAATGTATGTAAGGCGCAGGAAATGACACAGCGGCAAGTCTTTGACGTGTCACTATGAAATTCTGCACACCGGAAGCTATCCTACAGAATCAAGAAACACTGCAGAATTGCAGTTTTTGGTGCCCTGTTCTTATCAAGCTGCGTAACGACAGGTCACGGGACACAGGGTGGAGGTACCATGGTGATATAAAACCGGTGATGGGTGGCTTGTGAGTGTCGAAAAAGGGGACTTTGAACTCAGAGCCGTCCTATCTTACCCTAAGTGAGAAAGGCCGAGAAATGTAGGTACGATTTAAAGAGAGGTCTTGTGAGGACGTATTATTAATGATTAAATTAAAATGGTTGTTAGTGATGCCCGTGATTTCTGAGGCACAAAACAAGCACATGCAAATTTTCTTGTGATGTAGGAATCATTTATCACACTCGACGTAGATACTCTGCAGTGGGCTAGTGCGAAAACCGCCACACGCAAGGCGAAGACCCAGATCAGTCCTGCTTCGAGCATTTTTAGATCCGTTTTTATCGCAGACCCCAAAACGACACTTCCGTATTCTAATCGAGACCCCAACTGGCTGGTAAAATTACGAAACAGCAGCGCTTGTCCATTCCTTAGGACTTGTGTGACAGAGTTTTAAGAATGTTGATTTTTTTCAGACATTTGTGTTTTAGTTGTTTATTGGGAGTGATGAATGCATGTTTTTTATCCAACACTATACTTAGAAACTGATAGCCGGTAATCTTAATGATGTTTCAACGGAGCTGCAATGCCAACGATACTGAGCGACTCCCGCTCGGCCATCATGAACTTCACCCGCAACAGAGTGTGTACCAGTGCAGTGCGCGTGGTGCAGTGTAGTGCAGTGAGAGACTCGGTGCCGGCCACCCACTTGAGGTGGTTCCCGGCGCACACGGACACGCAGGAAGCAGGCAGCAGCAACAACGGCAGCGGCCACCCCAACCGCAACGAGACGGCGGACGCCGCCGCGCGCGCGCTCACCAACCGCGCGGCGGCTCGCCCGGTGGCCCCCTCCACCACCACCGGCATCCCCCCGGCTCAACCGCAAGGCGTTGACGGCTGCCAGGACATCGAACAGCAGGAGCCCCTCGTCGAGTATGCCGAGGTCCTACGCTGGTATCGGCTCAAACGTCGGACTATGCCGCAACCCCACCCGGGACTGACGAGGGCGCAGGCAGTGCTCTTCCGGCAGTTGCAGACCAGATCGGTAATCACGCCGGCGCTCGCGCGCCACGTATGCCCAGACATTTATGAAAGTGACGTATGCAGTGTGTGTGCGAGTGCCAGAGCAACTCTGACCCACATCCTATGGAACTGTTCTCGCTACCCAACGGAAGCGGCCGCACCACAGGGGTGGCTGCCAGATCCCATCGCACGAGCGGTTGCATCGTCGGACCTGACGGAGCAGCTGCAAGCCGTCCAGCAGCTCGAGGCGGCTCTCGCCAGGCAGAAGCCCGGGGAGGCGCCGACGGAGGGCTCGAGGGGACATCCCCGAAGGCCCCTCGCGCGCCGAACTTGCGGACGCCTGTGGGGCAATGCTTCGAGGACGCCCTAGGCAGCGTCGAGAGACGGGCTGGCTCCGCGGAGCCTTTGCTCGTCCCTCCTGCAGGCGAACATTCAATAAAGTCTTTTCTCTCTGTCTCTCGTTTATGTGTCCAGACTTTGCGTGTGCTGGTGTATGAGTTTATGGATGTCAAGAATGGGCCCGATCTCTCTTGTTTGGTGTCAGGATGGACACGTCTTCCAAGCGTGTTGCGGGTTTGAACAAAAGAAGGTTATCGGACGTGCGATATGGGTGAAGGATACCCTATGTATTGCTTTGGGCCGGCCGCGCCTGCCTACAGTCCTCATTCCACCACGGCTTCCTCTGGTTGCGCAGGGCACCAGAGACGCCCGGAATAGATTTCGAGGATGTGCGCCTTGAGAAGTTGGGTTGCCTCTACAACGTGTACTGATCTTATGGACTTGTAGTGCAGTTTAGAAGTCTCCGAATATGTGGTCCTGTTGGGTCTTGCTTCATTGAGCCTGTTATAGGAAAACTTACTGCCTGGGCCTCTACCTATATATTTTAGTGAGGTGGGAAAGTGGTCACTACCATATGGGTCCATGCCCACACCATACTCAGGACTTGTAGAGACCACTGCAGAACCAATAGCTAAGTCAATGTGCGCATAAGTGTTTTGTGCTATATTATAGTATGTAGGCTGTTTCTTGTTGAAAAGACATACTGCTGACGATGTTAAGAATTTTTCAATGAGGTGACCTCCGGCATCCGGGCGAGCGGAGCCCCGAAGAGAGATATGAACATTCAGGTCGCCTATGAAGATATATAGTATGGGTACCCACGAAATCTGAGCTGGAGAGCTAAAACTTAGGAGGGATGTACAGAAAGCGTAGTGTTATAAGCCTATTAAAGACTATCGCTGAAACGGCAATAGTGTCCCGAACGGTCTGCAGTTGCACAGTATGGTGCGCCAACAATTTTCTGGCAATGATGGCCACACAACCATCAAGGATGTACCATCACTACTCATCTCCTTCCTGAATACCATGTAACTATTCAAGAAATTTGTTTTTTATGTTTATATGTGTTTCCTGGAAACTCATCACAGTTGACTGATTCGCATGCAATATCTCATAGACATCATCAATATTTTTAAGGAGGCCACTGCAGTTCCAATGGATGTTTTGTCTACCCAGAATAGATATTTAGGAGCTACTGGAGTGTTTGGGTTTGTGTATTCGTGTTTTGTTTTTCGGGGCTTGTACTCTCAACGGGGGTTTCAGGCCTTTTGGTGGTTTGGACGGTTGAGGCAGTTCCTTGCGCTGCATTCAGGCAGAAACGGCCCCACGTATATGGCTTTGTGAGATGTCTTGGCACCCGTTGGCACCCGTTCAATACTTGGAACCCGTTCAGGCGCCTGTTGTTTTCGCCGCTACTGCCGCCTGTGTCTGGAGCGCCAGAGCTAGCAGGATGGGGCCGTGAAGGTGGGAGCCGCTGCGTGTTCCTTTACATTCTTTCCTGGGCACTCTTAGGTGCACTAGTGGTCGGGAAAGAAGAGACTGAGAGAGAAGCATCACTACTCACTCTGTCCGTGGCCACCACAACCGCAGAAGGCTGGTCCTCCGGCTTCGTGGTTGGTTGGGCTGCCTGGGGTGGCGGCGGAGGTCCGACGCGCGGTGCTGGGGCTACACCCAGATCAGATGGCGCTCCACCCCGGGCAAGCGGCGTAGGCGTACCTCTCCAGGGGGAAAGAGGCGACGCTCTTCGCGTATCTAGGAACGTGATGTTTTGTTTGACCTTTTTGTTTGTTATTTTCTTGATAATTTGAAATTTCTCGCATTTCCTGGCGTAAACCGCCTGTGAATTCTGATAGGTATTGTAGAAAAGGTGTTTTGAGCTACGGTTTTTTGAGGGTTGGCCACGTTGAACGCACTTGGCAAACGTTATCTGGCCCCAACAAGAGTGAGTACCACGTGTCAACAGCTGGCACTTAAATAGCACCGCGGATACGGGATGTACGCTCGGACGGAGCGCCGGATGAAAACGGAATTGATGTGATCCAGAAAAGTGGAGTGGTCAAATGTCAGGATGATATGTTTAGTGGGTGCTACCTTATCATGTCTTATGGTGATGCGCCTGCCTGCCGTCACACCCAGACTCCTCATGCCTTTAAGGAGGTCTGCCTCTGTATCGTCTGCTATATCTTTCTCCGAGCTGATGCCCTGCGAGCTATGGAGGCTGCGGTGCGGCACGACCTTGATGTTAACATGGACACTTCGGGTGTGGTTCACACGTTTTCTGGCCTGCTGGTGACTGCTTACTTTGACAAAAGAGCCCGCCGGTTCTTTCCTTCCTAGCTTTACAGGATTCCGCTATAAAACATTAAAGAAACTCCAATATCAAGAAAACAAGCTGTGACACACTAGTCTTGGCTTGTTCAAGATATTAGGTTAACAAGAAATAGGGTTGTTGTCATTTTTTGCCATTCTCGGAAAGGCTGGAAACAAAACTTTGGTGCAGTCCCTTTAACGGGTGGATCATTTGGTTTGGAAAATTTTGAAAAAAATTATCAATTATAGAAACGAAGAATGGGACGGGGGTACTTTCTTGTGCAGATTCTAACCTGATAGATCCAGAGGTCCCAGGGCGCGCTACCTGGTAAACAGACAGTGAGCCCATCTGCCGGATCTGAGACCAAGAATCCAGTGGCCACAGATTGTGGTTTCGTAGCATCCACCTATAAAAACATCGTCACAATAGATTACAACCTATTTTTGGCGGCTGGGTGTCCGCGATGTCGCCAGTACTATCGCCCCGCACGGGGCACCTTGTGCAATCTTGGTGACGGTGTTGGCGACACCGTGGACCCGATTCCCTATACTCACGCTGTAACCGACCGTGGTAACGAGTTTTAAGGTGAAGGGCAGAAACCTCAAACGGTGGCCGTCGGAGCCCAGGTCAAGCTCTGGCGGATGGGCTCCCTGTTTGTTTACCAGGCAGTGAGCTCCGGGACCTCTCTCGGCATCAGGGTAAACCCAGCGAAGAAAGTACCCCCTCCCCTGCTTCTTTTACATGCCATATGGTAAATCGTAACCCCCCCAAAACATGATCGGCCCCTCAAAAGGGGCCGCACCGAAGGTTCATTTCCCCCACTCCCAACCCTGAGTCTTCCAAAGATCGATAACTACCCCCGTTTTTTGGTGTTGGAATCCAGTGAACAATAAAAGCCTCTTGCATCACAGTCCATGTTCCTAATATCGAAATTTCTAGAGGGCATCATTGGTGACAAATATAAGGCCAAAAAGAAAGAACTGGAGAAATCCTGGTTGAAGTACACAACCAACAGCATGCCAAGATCCTCCTTGAACAAACTCTCATAGCCAATTTTGAAATCAGGGTGACACCCCACCGGAGTCTGAACAGTACTCAAGGTGTCATCTGCGAACTAAACCTGATGAATGAGACAGATGCTGACCTGCTGGAGGGCCTGAGAAATCAGGGCGTGACAGCTGTGAGGCGCATAACTATGAGGAGGGATGACAAAGTAGTTTCGACCAAGCACATTATCCTTACTTTTGACCGGTCCACACTCCCAGAGTACGTCAATGCAGGTTTTGTACAGTGTAATGCCGGCCCTACATTCCAAACCCGCGCCGCTGCTTTAAGTGCCAGTGGTTCGGGCACGGAACCAACTCCTCCCGTGGTCGTCTGACCTGCGCAAAGTGCGCTCAGCATTGTCATCCTTCTGATAATTGTCCATCATCAACCCTCACCTGCGCCGACTGCCAGGGACCCCATGCCGCCTAATTTCGAAAGTGCTAGAAGTTTAAGCAGGAGAAGGCGATCGTTAATGTGAAGGTCACTGAGAACATTACCTTCCCAGAGGCGCGAAAGAGGTTCGCCTCTTCCCCCTGGGCAGGTACGCCGATGCGGCTCGCCGGGGGGCGGAGCGGCGTCTGGTGTCCAAAGGGACGCAGTTCAGCGAGTCTGACCCGGTCCCTCCTCCGGCCCCCCTGGGGTGCCTCAGGCAGCCCGATCCGTCACCATGCCGCTTGCTGAGGCAGCAGTGGTTGTGATGACAACCTCTTCTGTAGGGACCGGTGCCGCTCCCGCCTCTATCTCCCCGACTTCCAGTGCATTGGAGGGTGCCGACCGGATGGACACCGGGGGCCCCGCATCGGCACCCACCGCCACCGCACCTCCCGTGCCACCTTTGGTGTCCCGGATGCCCTCGGCGCAGGCGAGTCAAAGGAAGGGGGCAGAGTCTGAGGGGCCTCTTCCGCCGGGCACCCTTCTGGCATCCGACGAGGAGATGGATGTTGCGCCATTCCTGCCTGCAACGCAGCGCAAGGAGCGGCCTCCGATGTCCAAGCTGCCATAAAGGCCTAGAAATCCTAGAATAACAGCCCCGAAAGACGACACCTGAACAAACACACACACACTCCAGTTATACCTAAATTTAAATAATGGGAAGTGAAAACATCATCCAATGGAACTGCAGAGGCCTCCTTAAATATCTTGGCGATGTGTATGAGATGCTGCAATCCAATCAGCCAAGTATCATGTGTCTCCAGGAAACCAACCTCAATCCTAAACAAACAGATTTCTTAAATAGCTACATTGTATTCAGAAATGACAGGGTTGGCTGCACACACTCTTCAGGAGGTGTGGCAATTGTCGCCCAGAAATCCTTAGCCTGCCACCCTGTCACTCTGAACACTGTCCTTGAGGCTGTATCAATTCGTACGAAAATATTTAATAGGTTGATAACGGTATGCTCCATTTACAGTCCTCCTGATCATGCACTTTCGAGCTCCGATTTCGATGCGCTGGTCGACCAGCTGCCCGAACCATACATTCTAACAGGCGACCTCAATGCGCACAACTCTCTTTCGGGCTCCTCTAGAATGGATGCCCGAGGTCGCCTGATAAATTCCTTACATCTTCAGGAGCATGCCTTTTCAACAAAAAACAGCCTACATACCATAACTTAGGACACAATACATACTCGCATCTTGACTTGGCTTTTGGTTCTGCAATTCTCTTTCCAGGTCTTGAGTGGGGCGTGGGCACGGACCCATATGGTAGTGACCACTTCCCTACTTCCTTAACGTATATAGGTAAAGTCCCATGCAGTCCATCTTCCCAGAACAGGTTTAAGGAATCAAAAGCAAACTGGAGTACATTCACAGCAACATCTAAACTACACCACACAACCATAAAACACCTACACGTGGACGAAGCAGCCCAACTCGTCCCGGCACACATACTCGACGCCGCCGAAAAGTCCATGGCCCAGACTTCCAGTGCGTCCCGCAACCCAAGGAGGCCCTGGTGGAGCGAGGACTGTAGGCGGGCGCGAGAGGCCCAGAACAAGGCGTGGGGTGTCCTTCGCCGGTACCCCACGCCAGATAATTCTCATTTCCTTTAAACGGGCAAAGGCTCTTGGGAAGCGTGTGCGTCGTGAGGCAAAAAGGGAGACATGGCGCGCCTTCCTCACTTCCATCAACTCATACACCGACACTCACAAGGTGTGGACACAAATACGCAAACTTAAAGGACAACAGACACATAGCCTGCCCCTGGTTAGCACAACAGGGGACACACTCGAAGACCAGGCCAACACACTCGCACAACACTTCGAACACGTGTCCAGCTCAGCACACTACACCCACACTTTCATTAAACACAAAGCATCAAGCGAGAAGAAGTCCTTGCGAGACAGTAATAAGTCGAACTCATCCTATAACACCCCCTTTTCACTTCATGAGCTGAAGGTCGCACTCGGTACTTGTAAACATTCAGCTCCGGGTGCTGATAGGATTTCATACACAATGATAGAACACTTACATGCAGACACGCTTGAAACACTTCTTCACCTCTACAATAAAATATTTCTTTCTGGGCACGTTCCACGCTCTTGGAGGGAGGCCATAGTAGTGGCTTTCCTAAAGGAAGGGAATGTCCCTTCCTCTCCCGCCAGTTATCGTCCCATTGCCCTGACAAGCTGCCTGTGTAAGCTCTTCGAAAAGATTTTAAACAGGAGACTCGTGTACTTCTTAGAGTACAACGGTCTTCTCGAGAGCTGCCAGGCAGGCTTTAGGGCGGGGCGATCTACGAACGATCAACTCGTTGCATTAGAGTCATATATAATGATGATTTCCTCCCTAAGCAGTACTGATGAATACGCTTGGCGTTAGTATACGGTCTGAGAAGAACTTTTGACTGTGGGTAAGTGAGAAATGCGCCAGCCTTTGAAAGAACGTTGGCGTGCGAGTTGGAACTGCACTGTCCAGGTTCATGTACAGGAAAATAGAGGCTCACAAGGTGGAGTTTTAAGTTTCACCCTTTTTATTGTGAAAATGAATTCCCTTAGGAAGGCGCTGCCACCGTCGATTTCCTGTTCAATCTATGTAGACGACGTGCAACTCGCCTTTAAATCCTGTAACTTGTCTGTCTGTGAGCGCCAGGTCCAGCTTGGTGTTAACCAGCTGGCTGGCTGAGTAGATAGCAATGGTTTTAAATTTAATCCCGGGAAGTGCACTTGTGTTTTGTTTTCCAAGAGGCGTGGCATCCGGCCAGATCCAGACATTCAACTGAATGGTGTCTCGATTCCTGTCAAAAAGGAACACAAGTTTTTAGGCATAATCTTCGATGAAAAGCTCACATTTATCCCAGACATACAACAACTCAAACATAAATGCGTAAAGACAATGACTATCCTGAAGGTTCTCGCACATTTCCTTTGGCGCTGACAAACAACTTCTTTTACGTCTTTTACCAGCTTGATAGGTTCACGATTGGACTACGGTAGCGTTGTTTATGGGTCAGCAAGTAAAACATCCCTCAAAATGCTGGACCCAGTGCTCCATCTCGGGCTCCGCCTGGCGTGTGTCGCCTTGCGCACTAGCCCGGTCGAAAGCCTCAATGTGGAGTGCAACAAATGGATCCGACAACGTCAGCGAACATACACAGATCTATTTTATGCTTGTAAAATTTCATCCATGCCACACCATCCTTTTAAATAAGTTTTTCAGGATACATCCATGACTGAACTCCTTTTAAATCGACCATCGTTATCTGCGCCCTTCTCTTACAGAGTTAGAGAAGAAGCGTCAGACCTTGCTGTCTCCTTTTTAGATACAATCCAAACCTCTCTAACAGATTTATAGCACCATGGCATCTCCGCCCTGTATCATGCGACACAACATTCACACATGTAGATAACAACCGAGCTCCCACAAGTGCAATTCTGCAGCACTTCTTGTATTTGCAGCAGAAGTACCAATGTTCCGAATTTTATACAGACGCCTCTAAAACTTCCACCTCGGTGTCCTGCGCGGCGCATGGGCCCGGCCTTAGTGTCACTAGAACTCTTAAAAGTAATACAATTATCTTTACGGCAGAGGCTTATGGTGTACTTCTGGTTGTTAATCATATCCTTCAAAGCCACATCCCACAATCCATTATATATACAGATTCTTTCAGTGTTGTGCGGGCGTTGTCGTCAACGAAGTCTTCAAAAAATCACGTTATATATTTAACAGTCAAGAGTATTATGTCTGTGTATGTACGCAAATTTGAACTGGTTCTTTGCTGGGTCCCTGGTCACTGTGGTATAGCTGGGAACAAAGCAGCGGACCAAATGGCTGCTGCTGCTACACTCTTGAATACAGTAGACAGAACCACATTACCCTACACCGACGTGAAACCACACATCAGACAAAAACTTCGCAAAACATGGCAAACACACTGGAGTGAACAAACAGACAACCAGCTACACGTAATAAAACCTCACTTGGGACCATACACCACCGACACACGCAATGGATACTCTGAAGTCGCCTTGGCCAGATTACGGCAAGACCACACACATGCAACGCACTCGCACCTTCTAACTGCATCTCCAAGACGTCTGTGCAGCAGGTGCAGAGAGGCCCTATCCGTGATGCACATCCTCATACAATGTAAGGCACTTCACACAACACGACACAAACACTTCAGAGAACTCTAGAGACAACATATCCAACTACATCCATCGCTGTTTCTAGGTGACGGTGCCAGTGTTTCTCCGAAATGTGTGTTTGATTATTTGTCAGACGTTAAGTTTTTAAACCTCATTTCCTACCACGCATAATCAAATCTGGCCCTATACACCAGCCATCACCATTATCTCTAACAGATTTTACGATGTTCGGTTGACACATTTTTTTACCTACCTTTTTGTGGTAACCACTTCACTTCATTAAATAAACTTTTCTCTGGCGCTCTTTGCCCTTAGTCGGCGTTGCGCCATAAAAACCCCAGCCATCATCATCATCAGTACTATCGCCAAGATTACTCAAGGTGACCTGTGCTGGGGCTGATCACGCAATATCTTCATATGACGCAGTACACATGCGCTTCGAACGCAAAAATTTCGCATTATGGAGTATAGTAGGTGTTAGTGCATTTTTCTATGCCTTAAGAAAAACAGCGCGAATGACAGGTCGACGAAAATGAAGACAATACCACAGGCGCTGACGAATAAGTGATCGCTTTATCGAAGCAGAAACATATATAGAAAAAGAAAAACCACAAAAGGACCGACAAAGAATTTAGATATATCGAAAAACACAATGTTTCGAAAAACATATTTCAAGTTATCAAGACATTACGCTTTGTTGACGATTTTCCGGTGATGTTTGAGGTCGACGAAAAGATGATACACGAAGGGGCTCAAGGCATTTTTGCTACGTTTGAGTCCCACCTGCAGACTTTTGTACTAAACATGAATTTACTCTGTGACGGCAAGCTAAGGTTCCTGGACCTTGCGTTGACATTCAGTAATAACCACATCTGCTTGGATGATGCGCCTAGGTCCCAAAAGAGCCTTTTAACGTTCAGTTTGGCGCACAGCAAGCTCATCAAGAAAGGAGTTGCTATGGGAGTTCTCACAAGGGCTCTCAACAGGTCCAGTCCTCATCAGGTACAACAATGTTTCGATGACCAGGTCCACCGCCTGACGCCTGCCGGCTACCCGAGTGGCCTCATGTGCGCTTTAGCATCGAGGTTGCTGCACGCGCTTTCCTGAAGATTTCCAGAAAAGAGCCCTGAGAAGGAGCAACGAAAACAGCTGTGATTCCGTACGTCCATGGTATCAGCCATGCCCTTAAGAAGATTGTAAGCAAGGCAGATGTCCGGCTCGTATTCCCTGTACCTAAACAACTGGGCCGGTTGTTGAAGCCTGTCAACGCTGAAACACCAAAGACAAGTGCATGCGGAAAAAAGCACGTCACACGCTATGTTGGCTGTGCGAAAAATGTAGTTTTCGAAATTCTATCGTCACCGTGTGGCCGCTCTTACAACGGACAGTCAGGCCGTCGCCTCAATGATCGCCTGGGGGAGCATTCCGACAATTTAAGGTCGTCATCAGGTACCACCTTGGCAACGCATTGCCCTCCTATGGCTGCATTCCAATCTTCCGTGACAGTGATTTTCTCGTGGTATCCTGGACGAAGAGAGCGGGTAATGTTTGAGCCGTTAAAGATCAAGAAGAAAGGAGGTGCTTGTATTAGTGAGCCGTGAGTTCCACTTCTCGAAGAAATCTTGTACTTATCTTGAAAATTTGACTCTGTATCGGCACGTGGCGGAATGTGCTTTTTACGAGACATCGTTTTTTTTGGATGTGGTATCTTTCTTACGTGTTTATGGGTTGTTTTGTTCTTTTCAGTTTTTATATAAGTTTTCTGCTGCGAGAAAGCGCTCAGTTGTTCTTCAGCGCCTGTGGTTTTGTCTTCCATTTCTTCGTCCTGTCGTTTGCGCTGTTTTTATTAGTGTAATATTGTACCAACTGGCCCTTCAGAAACCCTTCTGGAATTTTTTTATGCGAGTAACGTCTTCACTGTTTTGCGACCACTGTCGAGTTTACAGCAAACGAAACTGCTGGTTTCGCAAACAAAGAAGTTGCAATATAACGGTTCAATTTTCATTGCCTTTCAAATGTACCCACTGAATATAACATCCAGTCTTGTTAAGACGCTTTGAGTGAGCTCATTGACTAGACCGGCATTTGTGGCCGGCTTTTCACATTATTACTGTCAGAATGATTGGTTTAGTCTTGATATGATATTTATTATAAGATATACCGTAGAGTTTCAAAGTAAGGCTCAACCAAAGTACAGAGATATCAAGTAAAAAAATGTGGGATACGCGAACTTTTGTTCACGTGTGAAAAACTACAAAACAGTGGCCGCACGGCCAACCAAAACTGCGGAAATATTAAGGACAACGAGATGGGTCAACTATCGCGTCAACGGCGGAAAGGAAAAATAAGTGACCGCATCAACATAGCAAAATAGGATTAGTGTTTATTTTGTTCACTCATCGGCGCTAATGCCAAAGATATTAGGGGGTGGGCGATCTTTGGGGATTTCAGTCAATTCGATATTTCAACCGTAAAGGGGGTGGGCGATGTTTCGGGAGAGGTAGTTCTTCGGGCCCTTTACGATACATGTTAGTATTTTGATTCTGTTGAATTTACCAAAATAAAACACTACGCAGTGTAAATATTACAGAACTTGAGTTCAAGTATGAATTTAACAGGTAGGGTGCCCACAACGTAACTACGTGATTATGAGCTTCAGCATATAATAGAACCGCTCATTTTATCGGTGCTGTACTCTTTCTTCAGGGTGGAGCATCACTGGCATACATGCCGCAAACCGGTATCGCAGGGCATGGGCGCAATTTCGACACGCCTTGTGGTACTATGGATACAATTCGGGAGACTTGAGAGAAGAATCCTGGTACGTTTTTTTGCCTCTAACAGCTAATTCGCATTGCTTGCATGAAATATTTAGTAGTGTCCTAATTATGTAATTATTGTTGCCGCCTAAATTACTTATTTCAGTATATATAAATAAAAATATATATGTACAGTTATTTAAATACATATATATATAAATATATAATATAGCGAATCAGAAAATGGGAAATGAGGGGCTCCGGAAATAAGACAGAAAATAAGGGTTGGCAGTCAAGAAAACCTCGGAAAGCAAAGGGGAGGTGTGGTGGGTCATAGAAAGAGATAAGAATTTTTTGAGTCGAAAAGAAAGTGTGAAAAAATGGCCGCCGGTTGGGATTTTTCACCACTTTCTTTTCGACTCAAAAAATTCTTCATCTCTTTCTATAACCCACCACAACCTCCCCCCCCCCCTTGCCGAGTTTATTTTAGCCCCCCCCCCCCATTTTCCGGTCTGTATGCCAACACCTTATTTTTGGCTATAAAATATATATATATAAAATATATTATAATAATATATATATATAATATCTATAATCTTAATAAATATATATATATAATATATAGGCCAATCAGAAAATAGGAAATGAGGGGCTCGTGTAAATAAGACAGAAACATAGGTTGGCAGTCAAGGGAAAACCGGAAAGCAAAGGGGAGGTTTGTGGTGGGTCATAGAAAGCTGATGAAGAATTTTTTTATTCGAAAAGAAAGTGGTGAAAAAACGCCCGCCGGGTGGGATCCGAACCCCGACCTCCAGTATACCCTCTGGTGCGATACCACTACGCTACTGGCGGGGCTGTTCCCCAGCCCTTTAGGGCACTTGTTAAGGTGTTTTGTTTCCTGCACCTGCGGGTGGTAGCAAACGCTACTCGGACTACTCGCGGGGAAGGGTGGGACCCGTTTTAACCCTCGGGCTGTGACTCGAGCGTCTACACAACAGTCGAGAGTGGTCGACCAGAACCATCTTAAGCTCCCTACGGCACCAAGACTGCCAGAACAGAGGCCCTCGCTAAGCATGTAGCGAATCAGAAAATGGGAAAAAGGGGGCTCCGTGAAATAAGACAGAACATAAGGGTTGACAGTCGAGAAAACCTCGGAAAGCAAAGGGGAGGTTGTGGTGGGTGATAGAAAGAGATGATGAATTTTTTTAATGAAAAGAAAGTGGTGAAAAAATGCCCGCCGGGGGGGATCCGAACCCACGATCTCCAGAATACCGGTCTGG